>KN840566.1:65043-78283 GCA_000832265.1 Phlebiopsis gigantea 11061_1 CR5-6
TGCCGCGGCGTGCCGCTGTCGAGAATGTCAAGCCTTTGACAATCTTTATAGGTTTTCGAGAGCGTTCAGTCCTTAAGGGATGGCATCCAATAGCAACCGCGAACGCCAGCGCGTTTGCCGCTCGTCGACTGTGCGTTCTCCGCGCCGAGCGTCCCGTCTGAGTGTCTCGCCGTCTGTGTGACGTGATTGAATGCCATTGCGAAGGAAGCATCAAGAATATTGTCCTGGCGCGTCTGGTCTGGCGCGCCATCAGGAGCTAGCTGTGCGTTCAACGATATCAGCGATGGGCACAAATACCCGTCCGCAGGTGCGGAAAATAGACTCTCACAACTTCCCGGTAATGATGCCTCACAAAATTGAGGTCGTTCGTGGGCGCACTAGTCAGGTACCCGGTGACCACCAACATACCCAGTATTGTTGCTGAGGGCATGAACCCCACGTCCATATTAAAAACGGCCTTGCGTCTTGTCCCGCCTCATTGATCTTGTAATTCTGCACCCTCGAAGAGTGCCTGTAAGCACCCGGCGAGCCGCGGAAACGCTGTGGTGCGCGATCTCCCGCCGTGGCTGCGACAGAGCTCCCAGCGGCAGGTGCAGGCCTTCCAGGCTTGTCTCGGAAAATGAATCGTACATAACGCCAGCTGCGCTCAGTGCAGGGTGACTCGGTATTGACCTAGTGCGGGTGCGGAGTGGTGTATGGTAGGCACGCACCAGCGGTTGCGCAGTTGACCTCGTTGGTATCACTGGGCTAAGGGTAACAGATGTGTTTCCAGTGGTCACAAGAGATGATACCCACCAGGTTGAAATCTATTGCATGATGGGGAAGTGAGTACGTGCTGAGATCCAGGCCCATGCTGGCACCTTTGGCTTCGGGGAGCATTGCGTATCGTGGCCTGTCACACTCGAGGGCAGAGTTGACCTCGGACAGAGGGGGGCCTCCGCGGCCACTGCCATTGTTGTGATGCTGTGCATGCCCAAGGGCCCCGGCTGTATCAGAGAAGACGGTTGTGGTAGACTGTCGGTACTCAGGGCTGGAATGGGATGTCGTGCATGTTAATACGTCTATCCGAGAGTTAGCACCGTCACATTGCTTCGCAAGAGAGACGGGCCTAGCTTACGTACCACCAGAGCTCGCAGCCCGACACGAGGCCCCACGCCTGGCGCGAAGGCCGCTGGGTCCCGGACGCGGCGGCGCCACTGCGCTTCGCGGCCGCGCCGTGCGAAGAAAGCGGCCGCCATGCTGCTGAGAAATAAATACAGCAACAGCTACCATGCACGCTAGACGTCGTTAATGTCCGGACGCCACCAACGTGTGCGACGGTCGCCTGCCGCCCGGCTTCGCACATTTTGGGCGTTGGCTCGAGCCCAGATCGCACGAGGGGAAATCGCGAAGCCGCAGGTGGGGGCACGGACAATGCAGGCTGTTCGCGTGCGTGCGCGCAGATGTTGCGACGGTGGGCTCGTCGCTGCGGCGATAAATCGAGGCTGGAGTCGGTGGATCCGAGTCTATCGTGTCCGCAGTGGGGCAAAAGAGAGGTGGCACAAAGCCCGACGACTTGCACTTGGTGGCATAATCGGTAATTGACGTCTAACATAGGGCTCTGCCGCCCTCGAGGACGTCACTGTGCACGAGGAATCCAAAAGGAGCGGTAGTTGTCCCACGATTGCATTCCGAGGTTCATACCGCTTGTGGCCTTCATGTTACGGTCCGTAGTTCGAAGCGAACCTAGCAATCCAGGAGACTATCAGTAGCAGGCACGGGTGCTGGTAGGTGCCGTTACCTGAGGACGAGCTTTCGGAAGTACGTCGCGGGTATGGGCGTTTATGTAAGTCGGCTAGCGAACTCTGCGCGAAAATGACCTATGGACCGATGACGGTGTCGATCGACAGCCTGATGCGATGGGGACGAGCGATTAGAGGTTGGTGCGCGGACGTGTTTGCGCGCCACATACCCATCGGCGCAGGGGTGGCGATAAATCGCGATGCCGTTCACGTTTACCACCGCGGAATGCGACTCACAGACATGAACCCGCCGGCAGCCCGCGCAAGAAGGGTGCAGCACGCCCTCGCAAGCCAAATACGAAGGCAGATGCGCTTTGGGTGCCGAACAAGGAAGCGCCTCGGGTAGGGCAAGGGCTCAGGGGCCCTTCGCGTCTTCTCTCTCTGCAGAGTCAGCAGCTGATCGCCCAAAGCATGCGCACGCACGCGTCTCTGCGGACTGGTCGGGAGACGTCCCGCGGAACCCGGTGCGGGCAGCATTGGGGACAATGGCAGCGCATGGCAACGCGCCTGGCAACGACGGAGGAGCTGCCACAACGCGAATGCCAAAGTTGGTCCCCCTGTATAATGCCATACTAAGATTTTCTTGGGAAAATACAAGGAAGCATGTAAATAATAACATTTTTCTTCTCTCCTCACTGAAAGATATCCTGTAATCTCATCAGCCAGATAATACAATGTTGCTCTGTGCGAGAAAAATGTAATTTACTCTACTGAGCATATTTCTATGATATTTCCCGCTCAAATTTGATCATAGTTTCTCACGGGTGTTTCCACTCTAGTGCGGGGAGTGGTGTGGGGCTGCCGAGGAAGGAAGTCATGTGCCCATAGTTGGACGGACACGCTTTGGGCACCATTTCTCGCCGCACTGCACAGCCGTGCATAAACGGCGATGCCACCCTGCGTCCGCACTGGCGAACACACGTGATAGCTGCTGCGCCCCGAATTGGCAAAGGCTGGGCTCAGGTGAGCGGGCGCGGTGGGAGCGCGAGGTGGGCTGTGTGACCATTCCAGGCCAAGCCGGCGGCAAGTGTGTCCCCAGGCACGCCCGCACCGCCAGCGACTGCTTCCGCGGCCGCGTCATCCCGCCTTGTCGCTGCCACGGCCCGCCGCACGCTCTCGCTGCCGACGACCGCTCCCGCGCCGCGCCTTCTCCCTCGCAGCCTTCCCCCTCGCAGCCTTCCCACCCGCGCGCGCGCTCGACGACGGCTGCCTGACAGGTGCCTGGGGCTGCCTGATGTGGCGCAGGTCACGCGTGCGAAAACGCCTGTTCCGACCACCCTCTGCCGCCCGCTGCGGCGAACACGCCGAGTTGGGTCGCCCGCGCACCCCTGCGACACCGTCGCTTTCGACGGCGGGGTTGCCTCAAACGCACGCCGGCGCGCAGATCGCAACACGAAGAGCCTCCAAGATATGGCAAGTTCGGGTGATGCGGCGGAGTTTCAACCGGGCGGCTGGGGCCGGGCGAGCGCCGTGCCAGGGAAAATTGCGGACCGCCCTATAAGACGAATCGGGGCCCTCGCCCATTCCTACCTCCTTTCCTCTTCGAGTCGTTTTCTCCCCTTATCTGGCAGCCCGCTCCCCCTTCCCATTCTAGTCGAGCTCACCGCCTGTCGGCTCGTTGCCTCCACTCGCGCTCGACGGCCTCCCCACAGCCCTCGCTAGCCTCCCCGACGCTTACGAGCCCCTCGTCCCCGCCGAACCCGACGCGTAGCGTCCTCGTCTGCTCAAAGCGCACCGCCCGACGACCTACTCGGTGAGCCCGCCCCTCGGCCGTGCTCGCCACGCGATGGTCACCCACTGACGCCCCGCGGACGTGTAGAACAGCTGCCTGTAGCCTAGACAACGTTCTCGACGGCCCCCAGCTCCGCAGCTCCCAGCCCGACGAACAAACGCCTGTTGCATCGCTGGGCTTCGTAGCGTCCGCACCCCTCCGCACCTCTCACCACGTCCACCTTCAACCTAAAACGAACCATGCCTGACTCGACTGCGGCCAACAAGCGTCAGCGACTCGACCCTATCGATCCCACCGCGCCCGTCGTGGAAGACGGCTTCATCCAGGACCGCGACGCGGTAGAGAGCGGCGGCGACGAGGACGAGGACGAGGACAAGCCAAAGGACAAGAAGGCCGGGAGACGCAAGATTAAAATCGAGTTCATCCAGGACAAGAGCAGACGTCACATCACGTTCTCGAAGCGCAAAGCCGGTATCATGAAGAAGGCGCGTCCCCGTCTGTGTCTCTGCGTGCGCCTGTAACCATGCTGATACGACTCCTGCAGGCGTACGAGCTCTCCACGCTTACGGGCACGCAGGTGCTGTTGCTCGTCGTGTCCGAGACCGGGCTCGTCTACACGTTCACCACCGCGAAGCTCCAGCCGCTCGTCACGCAGCCCGAGGGCAAGAACCTCATCCAGGCGTGCCTCAACGCGCCCCACGGCCAGCTTCCGTCGAGCATGCCCGTCGGCACGCCCCTCGGGCGCTCCTCGGGCCCGATGGCGACCCCGCACTCGCCCTCCTCGCCCGCCGCGCCGCCCAACGTGCCCGGCGGCCTCGCCATCGGCGGCAAGGACGAAGAGGTGCGCGACAACGACGGCGACGGCGCGGTCGCCGAGACGAACGACAACGCGAGCACGGGCCGCAAACGCCGCCGCGCGTCGTCGACGACCACCGCGCCGAACACGCGCGGCGCCGCGNCCGCCGCAGGCCGGCCCGACGACGTCGCCGCACGCGCGCCAGACGATGCCGCTGCCGCTGCCCGTCGCGCCGCAGGGCGGCCAGATGTCGCCGCAGTCGCCGACGTACTACCAGGCGGGCGACCCGAACGCGGCGGCGATGTACCAGGGCTACGCGAGCCAGCCGGGCGCCGCGCCGCAGGGGACACCGTACTACGTCCCGCAGGGCGCACCGGCGGGCCACGAGCAGCCGCAGGGGGCGATGGCGTGGGGTCCCGCGCCGGGCGTGCAGCAGAACAACCACTACGCGCGCCGGTGATTGCGCCCTGCCTCCTCTATCTTTCTGGGCTGTTTAGCACGACTCGAGATATGTTTGCCCCCCTTGCCTTTTTCTTCTTCTGCGCTTCCGCCTGGGTTTTTCTCGCTCGTCTGTTGCCTGTGTTGCAATGTCTTTTTTTCCTTTCTTCCTCCCCGGCGGCCCCTCCATAAACGCGTCGACCGTGCCGCCCTCATACCACTTTGCTGCCTCAGTGTTATTTTGTCCGCTCGCACGCCCCGCCGACCGGTGTACCTGCCTGTCGGTCCTCCTCGCTTCTTCCTCCCTTCCATGTCTCCGCTTCTTGTTGCCCACGAACGTTGTATCGCCCTGAAGCAGCTCACGACGCGTCACGACCACCCTCGCCCCCGGTTGCTCTCTTGTATCAGTATCGCACGTCCGCAAATGCCAATTTCTCGTTCCAGTCCCTTCGCGTGAACTGCGCGAGCCCGCCGCGGCGCTGCGGCGGGGGAATGCCGGGGGCACGTCGACAGGTCTGCCCCGAGGTTCGGCGTGCGGTAGTTGTCTTGCGCAGGCGGATGAAATGCACGTCAAGAAGGGACGCTTTGGGTCCGGCAGCCCGCGGGAGCACCCAACGCTGTCGCCCGTGCGCGCGCGAGACTGGACCAGCGCTGGGTCGGCGCCAGGGGACGCGCGGACATACGGCACCTCAGATCGCGATCGGCTGCGTTTGGCGCGCACCTGGCCTTTGGTGATGGGGGAGACTGGCTCCGCGGCAGTATTGACGGAGTTCGTGTTCAATGGGTTCTACATAGGTACATTGCTTGGAAGTACAGTACACGCCAAAGTTGGCCCTGGGAAACCCTGTAGAAACCTGTGAAATGACATGTTGAGATTTTCTTTGGGAAACACAAGGAAGTATGCAAATAATAAGCCTTTTCATCTGCATTCACTGGAGAGACTGTGTCCCCATCCTGTATTGTCATCAGCCAAATAAGACAATATTTTGCATACATTGCTACGGGCAGAAAAACGTAAACGATTGTTCTTAGCATATTTCTACCACATTTCCCGCTAAGATCTTATCACGCTGTCTCACGGATTATCACAGTGTTTCTCAGCGTCCACTTTGGTATTCGTCTTGTGGCAGTGGGTCTGCACACCCAATGTCTCTCTGGCTTGGTTGCGCATGGCGTATGCACAGAGGCCCTTACGGCGCGGTCACTGTGCGACCTGCCGGCAGATCCAGGCGGACACCGCGCACCTCCAGAGCCCACGACTGCCCCGGGTGCTGGTCCCTCCGTCGTGCGGCACAGACGTGGGAGTCGCCAGAGCACAGCGCGAAGGAGACGCCCTCGCGCGCCCGACGACGTCGATGTCGACCGCGCAGCACCGCGAGTGCGGCCGGGAAACACTCGACGAACGTGCGGCCCTGCTCGTCGTGGCGGCGCGGCGCCCAGAAGCTCACGCCGGGCTGGGAGAGCTGGCGCGGGAGGCGCGTCGCGGGTGGGCACTGCGCATGCCGCAGTCGCGATGGGTGCGTACCACAGCGGCGAACGCGTCTCTGCGCCGGCGGACGCGTTTTGCACGCTGGTCCAGGCGATGGGGACCGCGGTGACGGTATTCATCGTGCGCTCGTTGTTTGGGCCATAAGAGTGGCGTGAGAGGCGAGAGGGAACGGAGGCCTGCCACTTGGACCGGGAGCGGCCAGCAGTTGGGGTAAGCCCTGTGAAGACCGTCTTGTTTCAGAGTTCACGATGAATGAAGGGCCAGTCAGCTCTTTCCTTTCGAGTATATCTCGACGTCCAGGTTTTGTCGAAAGGTTAGAGTGCCACCAAATAGAGGCAAAGATGCGCGACGTACATCTCAGGCGTTGTCGTCGCTTCCAGCCATGGGCCACGGATAACAGTGATGGGTACACGCGCGTCGAGCTTCAAATTCGGCGCGTCAGATCTTGCAAGTAACCGATGCAACGAAGCGGCCCAGGCAACGAAAGGACATTCGAGCCACGTCAAAGCCAGACGCGTTGGGTGTCGGAGTCGGCATCGTCGCGCTACATGTCTCCCACACGCACACGCCTCGCGTACCGCGGTGAATGGAAACTGGTGTACACGTTACCGCTCTAGCTGACACAAAAAGAACAAAAAGGCAACCACAGACAAACACAACAAGTCACGACGAGCTCTCACGAGACAGCCTTCCACGCGACGAAGGTCCGCACCGTCCGGCTCATGCGCTCGTGCGGCTCGACGGACACCAGCGTCGCCGCGTCCTCCCGCCGGCCCGCGGACAGCACCACGCTCGGCGGGGCGTCGGTCGACGCGCTCGCGTTCGACGCGCGCGAGCCGGCGTGCGAGCGGCGCGAGGCGCCGTCGGGCGACGCCTCGGCGGAGGCGGTGCCCTGGTGCTTCGCCCACACCGCACAGAGCTCCTCGAACTCGAGCCGCTCGGGCGGCACGGGCGCGCGCACGAGCGGCCAGCCGAGGCGCGCGTGCACGGCCTGCGCGAGCAGGATGCTGTCCTCCATGTCCCTGCGCAAGGGGGCGTCAGCGCGCGGACAGGGAGAGAAAGAGCGCGCGCGCGCGCGGGACGTACAGCCGGAAGCGGACGAGCATCTCGTCGAACTCCTCGCGGTGCAGCTGCGCGAGGTCCTCGTCGAACGCGCGCCGCGCGGCGGCGCCGCGCCCGCGCACCGTCGCGTCCGCCCCTATGTGCCGCTCCTGGTACGCGAGCACGAAGCGCCACATCTCCTCGGCGCACGCGAGGATCTCCCGCACGCGCAGCGCGAGGTGCATGTTGAGCGTGCGCAGGTCGCACGTCATGGCTGCCAGCGGCGTGATGTCCCGCGCCGCGTGCATCGCCGCGAGCGAGGCCGCGCTCAGCGCGCGCGGCAGGGAGAGGTGCGACGGGTAGCCCGGATCGTCTCCAGGCGAGGCGGGCGAGGACACGCGCGATGGGCGGCGGGGGCGGAAAGACGGTTTGGCGCGGCTGTCGTCGAACATGACATATGGCGTGGCACCCTTGGCGGCGTCCTCCAGCGTCATGATCATTTGTGGTTCTACTTCCTGGACCGGGAAGCCGAGGACCGATAGTTTTTGAGTTGGAGACTGTTGTGCGGTGGGCATCTTGCTGTGATGATACGATGCAGGCCTAGGAGGAAAGGTCATGATGAGGGGCGGATGGGTGCTGACATCTACACTCCAGATGAGCCAACATCTGGGGCTACGACGAAATACTTACGATCGAATATCAGAGATAGAGAATTCTGAAGCAGCGCAAGCGGCTCCAAGTTGATGAACCGTTCCGCGTGCATCTCGTTGTAGATAAACTCGAGAAGTGAGTGGTCTCGGGGGTCGAATACCGGCTTGGGCTTCGACCTGCCAATGATAACGGCCTCGAGCAGTTCTTGGTCAGTGAGTTCTGGCTCCCTGGATTGCGGAGGGGACACAGGCAGCGGTATTGCGGGCAGGGCCTGGGGTGACATCATACCAAGACTGAGCACAGACCCACCAAATCCGGAGTCGTTTCGAGGTCTCTGCGTCTTCCGCGGTGGCGGCGGCGTGCTCGGGTTCGACGGTATAGTCAAATTGTTGGATGATCCCGAGTTGCGTGGGTCTTCGGGGAATGTCAGGTTAGACGACGACAGACACGTCGGGAGATCAATCGTGTCTGGAGGCTTGCCCTTGAGAAGCTTGCCCGGAAACGTCAGCTCCTCTTCAAAAAGCTAACAACAAAGTTAGCATCGCGCGCGGCATCGCTGCTACGGCCAGCGCTCACCTCGAACACCCCGCCCGGCTTCAGCACGCGATGCACTTCCTGGCAGACGAAAAAAGGGTCAGGACACGCCGTGACGGCTCCGGCATACACTTGCCTCGAGGAGGGTGTCCCACTGTTGGGAACAGTGCATGTGGGGATTAGCTTTGACGGGCGGGCGGCAGCGGAAGGGCATACCTTGTCCTCTGGAACGCCGCGCGCGATGCGTTTCCCATGGCTGCGCATTGGCCCCGGTGATGAGCGAACGCGGCAGGGTGGACACCAGACGGCGCAGTAGGCCCACTCACACGAAGTCAAACTCTTCGTTCTGGAAGGGCAGCCCCTCCAGGCTATTCACGGGTGGGAGCATGGGGTCAGCACAATGGCGCGATGGGGAAAATCTGGGTGCTTACAAATTGGCTTGGATCCATGTTATTCTCGATGCGAGCTGGGAAGAGCCGCTCTGACCAAGGTCCGGGTGTAATGGTACAACATCTAGTCCTGCGTACGGTCGCATCTCAGCTCACAAATTCTGCATCGATTGGAAATCAACGTGCCGACAAACTCTGCATCCTGAACAGACCGCGTGGATGAGCCAAGAGCTGATCTGAGACGCACCCGCGGCCTACCTTCCAGTGCATCGCACAATCCAGTATCCATGACCCAGACCCTGAGAGAACGTGAGGATGAGAAGTACATCGCGCAGAATGCATAGATTACCGCAGCCAAGGTCCAGCCTGATAAGTATAGATGAGTGTGAGAGGATGTGTACACCACGGGCACGGTATGTACGGACACTTTGCTAGGGGGCTCAGTCCGCAGATGCCAGATCTGCTTGCCACAAACGTCGCTGTGCCACATGCACTCCCATATGTCGCTGGAATGAATGTCAGAAGTGAGAACAGCAGATGAGGACACCGCCGACCTGTCGACGACGTGTCGCTCGTAGCTCCGGGGGTATGGAACCTCGTCTGCAGGGTATGGGTGGTGTCGTTTGCCGTTCTTCAGCGTGAACTGATCATCGCGCGCCTTCATCTTCTTCTTGAGCTCCTCCAGTATGGTGCGATCCGGAGTGGAGAAAAGGGTCTCTGCCACAGGGTCCTCTTTGACTTTCGGTATGGCGTAGGCAGACTTCGCTGACTTGCTGCTGCGGCTCTTCTTCCGCGAGAGCACAAAGTCTGCTCCTGCCTGCGCGAGTCAGTATGGAGTCTGCGAGCGGTGATGGCACGGACACACCCCCATGATGGGCCCGAACCCCTTAAATAGCGACGTGTCCCGAAGAGACTCGGACGCGGAGGAGGAGCTGCGCGCTCTGGATGAGCAGTCGGGGATACCAGACGAGGTAGAGGGCCTAGAGTTTGGCCGGATGCTGGGGCGTTTATAGGTAGTTTGCGAGGGGCCTGGAGTGGCAGAGCCGCGCACGTCGCTGGTGTAGCCTCTGTCCATTGCCGCGCTCGAGGGGCGTTTCAACCGACGGAACACCCGTCTGGTATTACTGGCGGCGGCCGGTGATGAGGGTGCAGGCCGCCAATTTGGGTGCTGCTCCGGGCCTTCCTCGATGGACTCGATGGAGGATGCTGGGCCAAGCCCTGGGGTGACCTCGGAGGGGCGGGGGCTTCCTCCCGGGCGCACAGGGGAAGAACGCGAACGCAGGCGGGAGGGGTAGGGGTTGAGCATACTCTAATACGGCGACGGCGAGCAGCGTCGAAGCTTCCGTGGGCAGCAGTATTCAAGCCCGGGGACTATCTATCAGATGAACGACACGCACCACCTGGAACGAGGTCGCTGGTGTGTCGTAGCCGGTCGGTCGTGTTATCCGCAACGGAGGAAGCGGTGTTCGGAAGCCTGTTAGCCGAGGACGAGCCAGACGACCGAGGCGATCTTCTCACCAGGCCAGAGGCAGCGCAGAGGGGGGAGGTGGTGGTGGTCTGCCAGAGAGGACTCACCTCGCCGGCGTCGACGATGAGCAGGGCACTGCATCACACGCGGTGTCTACAGATTGACGGTCAGTCATGTGCTTGGTCCGTTCGCATGTTTACGATATGTTGTATTATTTCGCAGACTTGAGCTTGGGAGGAACAAACAGGTTTCCTATTCCACCCTAGGCAAGGAGAAGCTCCCGGTCGGCCATCAGAACGTCTGTTGAGCACAGAGCGTGCTGCCCACACTGCGACCTTGACCTCGATGTATACATCATCTGTGCACATCAACCCTGTTTCCACCCAGGATACGTGCATAAGTACCTGCATGGCGTTCGCCCAGGTTGGTTTCGGGAGGCCGATGATAGGTGAAGCACTGGGCAAAGACGTCGACTTGTTCAACGACAACGACGAGCTCTCGCGGCTATGTTGGGAGCCAGGCTGAACGCCGCCGCTCTTCTCTGTTGCAGGGGGCGCAGTGTATTTGGTTTCTGGAACATAGTAGAACGTTCCCTATTAAACGACTTCTCGTCTCCCACCGCCACTACGACTGAACTACTTACCTACTCTCCAACTCTCTCTTGTTCCCTGCTGACGAGTCGCGATGCCCCTCAACTATTCAAAATGGGATAACTTGGAGGTCAGCGCGACTTGCAGTGCACGAGTGGCATCCATCGATTGACGACGTGAGCACAGCTCTCTGACGACTCGGACATCGAGGGGCACCCCAACGTCGACAAAAAGTCGCTGATCAGGTGCGTCAGCGTCGTCTCTCCGCGTCGGCACAGCGACCGAGCCCCGCAGATGGAAGCAGCGCGACATCCACGAGAAGCGGGAGATGCGCAAGATGCACATCGCGCAGCTGCAGGCCGACATCGCCTGCAACGACGTCCTCGCACCGCGCATCCGCCAGATCGCCGCCGACGTCGAGGCCAAGGGGCCCGCCGAGTTCTCGTCGCTCGTCGAGCGGTTCAAGACGCACCCCTCGCCGGATGCGCCGCCGACGAACGCGCCAGAGCAGAAGTCGTACGACGAGATGCTGCTCTCGCTGATGCTCAAGGTGTGGGACGAGGCAAAGCAGGAGGGCATCGAGAAGGACGACCCCAAGCTCGGCGACGCGCTCGTGAGAGGCATGCAGAAGCACGTCGCAGAACTCGGTCTGCACCAGGAGAAGCTACGCAAGGACCTGGCGGAGGAGGAGGCAGAGCAGAAGAAAAAGATTACAAGCGATGACATCCACGAAGGCTTCGAGTCCCATGTGCGTACGAGTAGCTGTGGGCGACGCCTGATGCTGAGCATGCCCGTAGTACGTCCCCCCGAGCCCCGCCCCCGCCCCCATCAAGAACGCCATTCCGAGCTCCTCGAAGACCGCCACCACCGAATACGAGACCCTCAACCCCAAGGGCGTTGCCGCCGCCGCCGCCGCCTCTGCTCCGTCCTCGACAGAGGAGGAGGAGTCTTCCGACCTGCCCGAGCTCACGCCGTCGCTCGAGGCGTTCTCGAAGCTGCCCCTCCGCGGGTACGAGCAGTCATGGGAGTTCATCAAACAGCACCGCGACGTCGTCGTCACGGGCGCGTCCGACGCGCTCCTCGTCGCCGCGTTCACGTCCCAGAGCGAGGGCAAGGACCGGTACGCGAAGCAGTGCGTCCACCAGAGCCTGCTGCTGCAGTACTGCGACAAGCTCGGCAAGGACGGCGTCGCGATCTTCTTCAAACGGTGCGTCACGCGCGCCGCTGCTGGCCCCCCGTGCGCCGCGCTCACAGCGCACCGTTGTGCAGGATGATGTCCGGCGACCCGCGCGCGCCGACGGTGTTCGAGAAGGACGTCGAGGACACGTACGCGCACCTCTGCGAGCGCGTGCGCATCAGCAAGGCCGAGGAGGCCGCCGCGGCGGGGCAGGAGCAGATCCAGCTCGTGCCCGAGAACCCGGCGCAGACGATCACGTTCAACGTGCCCGACGGGCCGCCGCCGGCGCACATCGAGCTCGGCGAGGGCCTCGAGGACGTCGACCCCGCGGAGGTCCGCAAGGCGCTCCAGATGCGCTGGGACGTCTTCTCGGGCTTCGCGCCCGCGATGCGCGCCGCGCTCGCCGCGCAGAGCCTCGACGAGGTCAACAAGGTCCTCGGAGAGATGCGCGTCGAGGACGCGGAGGAGCTCGTGCGGATGCTCGACATCGCGGGCATCTTGAACTTTTCGGAGCACTCGGTCCGGGACGAGACTGGGAAGCTGGACGATGCGGAAGACACGGACGAAGACGAGGACGCCGGCGAGGGGGGCGAGGAAGACGTGGACTAGCGAACAGTCTGGTACGATCCCGCGTTGCGCGCGCACATGTACTGCCTCGTTCTTCATGTACTGGTTTGTGTGCTGATAGTTACCGGGAATACGTCCAAGGCTGGGATCCGTCGAAGCTGTGCATCTACGCTGTGTACTAGTACATCATCCTGTATCTCGCCAGAGGGTTGTTTACGAATGGACCACCAAATTGAAACCTCTATCCAGCGGCGCACTTTGGCCTTTTTGCTGGTGCGTCTTTGGATGCTCCATTGTAACATTCGAAAGCAAGAAAGCGCATCACGCGAGAACCCACTACAACTCCCCCTCCTCCCCCTCGTCCCCCTCCTCGTCCTCCCCCTCCTCGTCGCGCTCCCTCTGCAGCCCGTACACCAAGCCCAGCGCGACGCGCGCCGCGGCCTGGCGCCGCTCGCCCTCGTCCGCGATGCCCGCGATCTCCTCCTTCATGCCCTGCAGCGCGCCGAACACGCGCGACAGGTCGAACGCCCGCATCCCGTGCTCGTCCGCGGGCGGGGGCGAGGGCGCGCGCGGCGCGGCGCCGGGGA
>KN840567.1:0-16394 GCA_000832265.1 Phlebiopsis gigantea 11061_1 CR5-6
CAGGAGCACGCCGTCGCCCTGCCGCGCGGCGTTGAACATGCGGTGTGCGAACTGGATCGCTTCGGGGGCAAGGGTGTCCTCGTCTGGTCGTCGTTGTGCGGCGCTCTGCGACGCCGAGTCAGCCAGGACGAGCTGCTCGGGATCGTGACGTACCATCGCAGGTGGACGTGGTGGGTGCTCAGATGGGGTCTGTGGCAGTCGCAGGTCAGCCCATGGGTCCCTAAGGGGCGGGTGAGCGAGCGGTCACGCTGGCCAGTACGTCGAGCCTCGCACGGGTCGTCTCAGTCAGTGGCTGCGTCGTCGCGGGATCAGGGGGCCAAATCCGTGAGAAATGCGAACGTGGTGCAGACCTGGATTTGCGCCAAAACTCTATTTGAGCCTGGACGATGCCTTCCTGAGTACAAATGCGGGCTAAAATGCGACAACTTGAGCACCAGTTCGTGTACTTCGTCGGTACCGATGGTCTTCTTCATTATCGCAGTCGTCATCGTCACAGGGCCTTGTACTTCTCTCCATACAGATACAGCAGTCCTTACAGCTATCACTTGACGCTGACTGAATGGCAGCTCACATTGAATGGGGAGCTCTGCCTTTCACGCGGCCTGCGTCATCTTCGCCCGTCTAGCACAGCGGACCGTACAACGCAGCGTGCGTCGCCGCATGTTCTCCAAACCAGTTCTTGACGACAAGGCTCTCGCCACGACCGCCCGCTCTAATCCAGCTGCTTCAATTCCGGATATAACGCGAGGGGTCGGTGAAATATGTGACCAGGTGTCAAGGCTCTGGACCGTTATCATGCCGTTGGGTTTGTTCTTTCGTCTGCGGTTCCACGCACCTCGGAGGATCGTCACGACTCTTGGCAAAGCCCGGCTTGCTTTCCCCGCACACTGGCTGCTCTCGCTCCCACACGATCTTCAAGCTGAGAGATGCTGAAACTCTGCATCTTGCTGGCTGAATATTGCCCTATCACGCCTCTGTGTACGTTGAACCGGGTACTATGTGATGGAATGGCGAAGCCTCCGAGTTCGGTTTTGGCGAGTAGCGAGTCTAAATTGCGGGCTTCCTGAAGAACCGCCAGTGATCGAAAAGCTGTGCCTTGGCCTCCCTCGGCGGCTGCGAAAGCGGTATATCTCCTTATATCTCGTGCTCTCATCTCTCCCAACTACGACGACTGCAGCCCTCGCTGGCCACAACCACCTCCACACCCGTCCTCGCCGCCCTCCAGGGCCCCCGACGACGTCAAAATGCACACCGCCGCGCGATACCTGATTCTTGTCCTCGTCGTAGTGGTCAGTACACCCTCATACCCTCTCGGCGTGCAGCGTCCTTGACGACGACCCGCAGTTTGCGTTGCACTCCATTCTCAGCTTCACGCACGAAGGCTACGGTGAGGCGACCTCGCTCTCAAAGATTGCCTCCAAGATACCATGGGGCAACAAGGAGTACCCGATACCAGGCGCCGACATCGCCGTCGGCGGGCCCGTGAGCTCGCCTACGACGGGCACGGCCGCCTCGCCGCTCGAGCGCCGCGCGAACGCGACGATTCTCATGCTCGCGCGGAACAGCGACGTGGACAGCGCGATCCGCAGCGTGCGCGAGCTCGAGGACAAGTTCAACAGCAAGTTCCAGTACCCGTGGACGTTCCTCAACGAGGAGCCGTTCTCGGACGAGTTCAAGACGCGCGTTTCGAACGTCATCTCCGGTCCCGTCGAGTTTGGGCTCATCCCGCGCGAGCACTGGTACCAGCCTGAATGGGTCGACGAGGCGAAAGCGACGGCGGGGCGGGATAAGATGGTGCAGGACAACATCATCTATGGCGGCAGTGTATCGTATCGCAACATGTGCCGCTTCAACTCTGGTGTACGTGCACCCACCTTGACCCCTCGACCTAGCTCACCCCCCCCCCCCCATAGTTCTTCTTCAGACACCCGATCGTGGAAAGGTACAGGTGGTACTGGCGTGTAGAGTACGTCCCATCCAGGCACCTCCGTTTTTCCTTGCTGACCGCCCGCAAGGCCCGACGTGCACTTCCATTGCGACACTAGCTACGACCCATTCCTCTACATGGAAGATAACAACAAAGTGTACGGATTCACGATCACCATGTACGAATACCACGCCACCATCCCGTCTCTCTGGGACACTGTGAAGAGTACGCGCGCTGTCCCGTTTGCCGTCCACATCTTACCCTAATGCCGTTCTGCAGAGTTCACAGCGGAGAACCCGCAATACGTCGTCGAGGGTAACGCCATGAACTACATGTCCGACGACGGCGGAAAGTCATACAACCTCTGCCACTGTGCGCCGTCTCTCTCTTCC
Source organism: Phlebiopsis gigantea 11061_1 CR5-6 (assembly GCA_000832265.1). Lineage (NCBI taxonomy): Eukaryota > Fungi > Basidiomycota > Agaricomycetes > Polyporales > Phanerochaetaceae > Phlebiopsis > Phlebiopsis gigantea. Next base: position 2,320 of record KN840567.1, read on the forward strand.
TCTCTCCTCGCTTTTCTGACCAGAGGATCCAGTCTGGAGCAACTTCGAGATCGCCGACATGGACTTCTGGCGGAGCGAAGCGTACATGAAGTACTTCGAGTACCTCGACCAGACCGGCGGGTTCTACTACGAGGTCCGCTCCCTCCCCTCTCCCCTGCGCCCTCCACTAACACCCCCGCCCACAGCGCTGGGGCGACGCTCCCGTCCACAGCATCGGCGCGGCGCTCTTCGCCAAGAAGGAGCAGATCCACTTCTTCGACGACATCGGGTACGAGCACAACCCGTACACGCACTGTCCCAAGGGCGCCGGCCTCTGGAAGCACGGCCACTGCTCGTGCAACCCCGAGCGCAGCTTCGGTGCGTCCCTCTCGGCCCCTTCTCTCCCCCTTCTCTGCTGATACGCGCGATAGACTACGACGGCTACTCGTGCATGCGCCAGTGGGACCGCATCTGGCAATAATCGTCCTGCGCGAAATCAAAATAGAATTGCTACCATCTACACCCCGCAGGCTGGCTCCACGTCCGCTCAAAGGTCGTCTAGACGTTGTACCACCACGCTATATCGATACTCCACATCGCTTGTTTGTTATATTATTTTTGCGCCTGCTTGTTGTCTTAATGCTATTTTTTGCTTATTGAGCTCGGTCGGGCGGCGTGTTGTCGCTGCGCAGCAGGACTGGGCGCGCGGGACATCGGCGGTGCTGCGCAGAGGTCGGTGTGGGCCCTGGGGTCTGGTGGTGATGTACGAATGCCAGAACAACCATGTATGAGCACACCAAGTGAGAGGGCTCTAGCCAGCAAGTCAAGTTCGGCCGCTGTTTTTAGCAGCAAACAGACGCAAACAATCACCCAGATTCAAATGCCGGTGTTCGAGGGAGATGTTTTCTGAGGACGAGGAACGGGTTGCAAGCTGACGAACAGACCTTGGAGCAATGGTGACCACCCACTGTAACGGCCTGCAAAGGCGAAAACTGACGTCGAGTAGTTGCACTTACATATGAGACGCGGTGTTGCTGTCACACTTCTGTAGCTGCACGTTGTGACGAACTAGTATGATATGAATGAGTGCACTGGCGTCCGGTGGGATGATACATAATGTACTATGTGCTACAACAATGGTTCGATGCAATGAATAAACAAGGTATTCCAGCGCACGCAGGTCGCCGTCGCTACGCGGTCGGCTCGATGGTGGGCACGATATGACGGATCGCTTTGGGCACCAGGTCCGACGGCAGCCGCGAGATCTTGTCCAGCGGTGCCCTCTTCGCCAGTGAAAGCAGATTCAGCCGCAGCTTGCGCATCAGCGGGTCCTCGCCCGTGCTTTCCTCGCCGTCCACCTCCATCTTCGCCTCCCTGTGCGTGTTGGCGAGCTGCACGATGAGGTCCGCCGACACCTCGAGTGCGTGCTGCAGCACGCCTCGCGTCTCCTGCGCCGCCGCCCCGGCCGCCTGCGCCTGCTCGTGCGACTTGACGGCGAACGCGAGGTACTGCATAGCGTTCGCGCTGGCTTCCTCCGCCTCGGCGCGCTGCTGCTCCTCCTCGCGCTTCTTCTGCTGGTCCTCGATGTACGCCCGCCCGGCCCACTCTTCGTCCGCTTTGAATAGCTCGTCGGACGCGTGGATAAGTGCGGTCATATCCAGCGAATGCGTGTATATTTCGCGCAGCTCGACCAGGTGCCGCGCGCTCTGCGGTAGGAGATGGAGAGATCTGTCGACTTGTGCGGATGTCGAAGGGGAGATGGGAATGTCGAGGCCGGCGAGGCGCAGCGACGTCTCGCGCAGGAGACGGTGTCGGCCGTCTGTGAGAGGATCGATCACTGTCTCTGCGACGTACTGGGCAAGCGGCCTGCCGAGTGCGCTGTAATGGGATGATGCAGCCCCGCGCTGTGCAGCCGCACTCGTCAGCGATGTTGGCGAGGCCTATACAATCAACGTACCGTCGCTGGTGGCCCACTTACAAACTCGGCCAAGCTGCGCACATATGCAAGCCCATCGACGCCCCCATACACCACGTCCTGGACATATTCCTCCGCCGCGGGCCCGCGCCGCGCCCAGTACCCCTCCGGCGTCAGGTCGAGCGCGTCCTGCGCCCATGACGGATGTCTCCACGCCACAGCGCGGTCGATGCTGTGGCGCAGTACGCCAAACAGCTGGGCCTCCGTCGCTAGGTCCGTGCGCGGATTCTGCACGCGGTACTCGTGCGCCACATGCCCGGCGAGCGTCGCGAACACGCCGTAGTCCGTGGCGTGCGCTTCGTGCGGCACCTTCCACGCAGGGAGCTCCTCTTCGCCGTCGACCGCGGTATCCCGGGCGCGCCGGGCGGGGGCGTTTCGTGCGATAGTCCAGTGGCGCCGTTTGCCCTTCGAGCGCGGGACGTTCCCGCCAACCGTGTGCAGCGGTGGTGTCGGAGGGAGTGCAGTCGGACTCGGGAAGTATGGATCAGAAGACGAGTACAGGGATGTCAACTGGGGCTTGGTGGATGATTCGGGTAATAGAACGGAAAGCACGGAGAAAGGGTCCTCCACTAAAGAACGGTCAGCATCAGAAGCGGGAGTGCAATCGATAACTTACTTTCGGTATAATCGATGCTGCCATCAGCGTGTATTGGCGGCCCACTTTTTTCTGCCCGCAGCCGTTCCTTCTTTGTGCGGTACCGCTTGCCTAGGAATGATTCATCAAGTTATGCTGGTCGGCGAGGCGACGGAAACATACCCTTCAGTTTGAGAGCGAGCATCACTGGGGCCCATTCCGAGTTCGGAGGAAACTGGCCCACTCCGTCCTTGTGACCGGGCAAGTGACCGTCGGGCTCCAGGCTCTCGGAGAGCATTCCTGCCTCTTTCTTAGGCTTCGCACCTCGTCTAGGCACGGGGGTTTGTGTAGACGCCACGGACGGCGATCTTCCGCGGGTGCTGCCATCGATGTCCATGGGGGTGTCTTCGCCGTCAACGGGGGTCTGAGGATCTTCATCGCGCTCGACGTCTATGTTCCAGTCAGTTTCGTATTCAATGACGCTTGCGACGGCCTTGTTGATGTGGTCGATAGCAAAAAGTTCTATGCGCTCCGCTTCGCTGTGGTATATGGTCCCTGGGGGATTGAAAGTCTTTGCGTTGGTCGTTACGAGCCGGACATCATTCTGAGAGATGGAGTCAGCCGGGCTGTAATATCCGATGCACAACGCATCACGCACCGTGAACTCTTCGAGAGACCGATAACGCCCTTTCTGAACCTTTGCGGCTATCGTTCCAAAGTCCATCGGATTGTGTATGACGTCCGAGTAGCCTGGAACAAGGCTGGTGTCCACTGGTGCCAGGAAAAATGCATAGTCATCTTTCCTGCATTCCCCCTTGTCAGAAACATGTAGACTTGACTCGAAATTGTGCACCCACCTCTTAATCTGAGAAATGAGCTTCGTCAAGACTTCTCTGAGTGGTTTGAGCTTCACAGGTCGAGGGACCTTTGGCGTTGCTGCCTCCTGGAATGCGACACCCTTCGTTCCCTTCTTCTTCCCTTTCAGTCCTTTCACAGCGCTGAGAGGTGGAAGTATGAGTCGTAATCCTGTCTTTTTGCCTCCATTTGGCGCGAGGTCGGTGTCGTTTGGAGGAAAGTCGATATCTTCCATGCGAAAGCCTGCAGGGTTAGGCAACGGCGCCTCCGGCCGCAGTGGTTACGTTTGTGCCGGAATGCGATCGAGATTGTTACTTTCGACCGGCCGAGGGGGTTATCATTCTTACTGCGCTCCGGCCGGAGAAATGAATGACAGGGGTTGCATTTGCGGTCAACGCCGTGCCAGTGCCATGCGCGCCTCCATTAGCTTATTGAAGCCATTGACCATATCATTTCCGTTGTATTCCAGTCAGTGTTTCGGTCTCAAATTGCGTCAATCATGGTAAGTATTGCTGCTTACAAGATCACAGCGTTGTTACAAAGCGGCGCAATGAAATTAGGTTGGGCACTTCTTCGCGCTCCTCACCGACGACCGTCTGCTCTGACAACCCCTTGAGGTCCACGACGCTGGCATCGGCAAACTCGCTGCACAGGCGGCTCACCTCGAGTTTCGTCGGCCAGACAGCTTCTCGTTTTCCGACAGTCACCGCTGTGATCCTTGCACAGCCTGATGACAATAGCGTACAAACGCTCAGCCTACCGGTTACAAAGGGCTTCGCAAGAAAAGTCCACCAAGCCCTCCTTGACCCTTGTCTTAAAGGCAGCCAATTGCGTTGACTCTCACCTTTATGAAACTCTCGTGCTTGACTCCACCTTCCCGTTCGTCTGCTCCTCAAGAACTCTTCAATCGATATCCTTTCTTCTCCATACCCCCATCCACCTCTCCACATGCCAGAACAAAACGCGGTACTCCTCGACGAAAGGCGTATGCGCAAGGTCCTCACATACCTCTCTGTGCGACTCTTTGAGCGGTTTCGGACAGTCGTCCGTCTCGTTATCCATGGAGGCGCGGTTATGGTTCTCCACCGTGAGCTGTCGCGCAAACGGAACACCCGGGACGTCGACTACATCCACCGCGCCTTCGTTGCGGAGTGGGCTCAGCGTGGCGTACGCGACGCTGGCGACAGACTGACGGCTTGCATCGCAGAGACGGCGCGGGCATTCGGCCTGGGCGACGACTGGATGAACTCCCACGCAGACATCGCTCTGCCCATGGCTCGAGAGTGAGTACGCCTCGTCGTGCATCCGAGACATCGACTGATTGGTCGCTCTTAGTGCGTACGGAAACCTCACCGATCCGATATACAACGACGCTGTCAAGCCAACCAACGTACGCATGAACACCGTGTTCGAGTCGCCCGGCCTGGTCCTGATCGGCGTTAGCTGGTCGTGGGCTGTGGCCCTGAAGCTCGTGCGATATTGCAAGGATGATCCTGACGACATCGCTGCGATACTCTCCCTCGGAACAACTATGCGAGGCTGCCAGTGGACTGTCCAGCTCCTGGAGGGCTGGCTACTCAACCTCTGCAGTCCGATGGGATACTCCCACTATCCTCCCCAAGAAATCAATAAGACTAGAGCGAGGATGCGGGACGCCATCCTCCGCACGTCGAGCCTCCCATGGGATCCTAATGTGGCGAGGGCGCCGCAGCCGTCTAAGCCTGCACTGACGTTGGTACCCTACTGGACTGTCCAGCAGCAGCCGACAGCCCGTGCTGTCGGCCAAGCGCAGCAACCTGCGCGTCCTGTCACAGTCCACGGGGGCGACCTCGAGCACCAACGGCAGCCCAAAGGGCGGTTGCTCGCCGCACGCACACGCACACGCTCGTTCTCTGCCATCACCACCTCTGCCCCCGCTGTTCCCACCGCGCCTATGCCGCCGCTGCCGCGTCCACCTATGCCTGTGGCCGGCCCATTGTATCCTTCAAATTACGCCTCTCGGCCGCCGCGGTCTCATCACACTTCGGCATCCGTCTCCGCAGCAATAGCACCGCCCACTTCGATGCCTCTGCCCCCAAGCACGACGTCGTCGCAGCCCCGGAAATCGAGCTTTGCGCCTGTTCCTACCCCTCCACAGCAGGCGTCGTTTGCACGACCGCAACGGCAACCTCCCGCACACATTCTTAATTCGCTACCGCTAGGCTTCATCCCGACGCACTGGATGCCATACCCCCAGCGCGCTCACTAGGTTAATTATTCCCGTTCGTCTATTCTGGAGGCCATGTAATTGCACTCCTCGCTGTTATATCCCATGCACCGCCATCTCACCCTTGCTGTATCCTTATTTCCGTTACCCCCATCGTTGGATATCCGATTATTATTTAGCATCTCTCATGCTTTATTTTGTACATTACATCTCGGATGCTTTTCACGGCACGAACCTCGCACGACCGCACACGATAGACACGCCCCCACATGTAGATACTCGCAGTATAATAGCTTATGACTCTTGCCCCTCTTCGCTGCCCCGCCCCAGCCGCAATCCAGATATCTGCATATCCAAGCACGGCCGTGCGTGCGACAGCGACGGCCATATATCCAGCTCTCGCAGCCACCGCGAGCTACCACCCATGGTCGCCTCAGACGGCCGCGCTTTGAGGAGGCGCGGCAGCGTGTATCACCCCACAACTAACAGCTGCTGGCATCTTCCCGAGGAGGAAACCTTGTCGCTGCATGACCGCCATGATGATGATCGTCCAGGGCACGCCTCTCATTCCCCCACAGGCCCGGGTGCAGCGCTTTGGGGCGTTCGGGCACGCGTCCGCCTCGAGGCTGGCTCGCCGCCCAGCCATCGCCGCTGTGCACCAAGGCGGGGCGAGCCTTGTGGACGCGGCCACGAGGACCGACGAAGCCGACTTTGGGGTGCGCGGGCGAGGAGGGCTGTGGGCGTCCGCTAGACGTACACAGGGCGTGTTGTGCGAAGCTAGGAGCCAGGGGCGCGTGTGGGTTGGTCACCGGGGGCGTAATAGGTTCCCAGAAGTAGGGGCCCTTGTGACGTTTCCGGACGCGATACGCTCGGTGGCGGAGAGTGCTTTCTATTGACTGCTGGACCCTGTGTAAATAAGTGTAGAATATACAATCACCCGGAGCAAGGGTCCGTATGAGTACTTACGTATCTCCGCCAATGGCAATAAGTAAACCTGGACGCAGGAAACTGCGCCGGTGATTCGAGCCGTCCTGAGCTCTCCAGAGCTCTCAGGATCAGGGTACACGGTTTTTCTGGCGCTGTAAAGACGTCGTGGTGAGTCGAAGCCAGAGTCATACGTACGCCTCTCGCTAAAAGTTGGCGCATCAACGACGCAGTGGCCCCATAGGATTGACGGCTGAGAAGCACGAATTCTGTTTTCGAGGCTACCCGTCTTGTCTTGGCGCCACCAACGTGGATTGTGGGAAGTCATGGAAAACTTGCGCCGTTCCAAGTAGCCATAAAATCATCGTATCATGTGTAGGAAGAACAGCCTCAGTGCCCAAAGATGCGCAGGAGGTGCTGGAATGCGGATTTCTCAACACTGTTCGGGGGCACCCAGAGGAATCATTGCAGAGTGGTATGTATAGTTACATTGTATTCGTTCATTCACTTGTATCCCAGTCTCAATCATTGCAGAGTAGTTTGTAACCTTTACGCCGTATGCTGTAAAAACTCAGGACGCTGAACGTTGTCAGCGACACATGGAAGACCCACCAACGTAAATGCCCTCTACGATCCCTTGCCACGTCAAGCAGTCCCTACAGACGACGGAATTAACGTCAGTACATCAGGACCATCTACGAGGGCATCATACATTGACGATTTGCCGCGTGGGCGGTAGCCAGGCGCTCGACGAGGCCGTTGAGGGACACCTGCAGCGCGAGCAGCTCCCCCTCGACACCGAGGTTCAGCTTCTGCGTGTAATCGTTTCGCTCGAGCGCGGACGCGAAGAAGGTGACCGAGCGGCCCAGCACGGTGAGCGTCGCGCACGTGCGGTTGATCTACGGCGACGCGCTATCAGCGGCCTGCGGCACGGGGGGAGGGATCCGACGTACGCTCCCGATGAGCTCGCGCCATCCGCCGAGGGCGTCGCTGACCTTGGCCTGGTGCCCGAGCCGCCCGTGGATGCCGACCTCGGTCGCGACGCGAAGGAGCTCGGCGGCGACGGACTGGATGCGGTCCGCCATGGCGTTGACGAGGACCTTGAGGTCGTTCATCTCGCCGCGGAGATCGATGTCGACGCGGACGGTGAAGTCGCCGATCGTGAAGGCCTGCACGAGCTGCGCGACGGCGCGCACGGTGTCGGTGAGCTGCTCGGACATGGTGTTGACGGCGGTGGAGAGCTCGGTCCATGTGCCGCCGAAGTTGGTGTCGGTCTGGCTGCCCAGCTGGCTGTCGGGGCCGCGTTGTGAGATGCGCAGAGGGCGTGGACGGGCGTGTGCTTACCCGTTGACGACTGACGTGCCGACGTCCGCGATCCCGTGCGCGAACAGAGCGAGCCTCTCAACCTAGCTAACGCTTCATTATTACAGACGCAGTAGAAGAGACTGTGCGGCGCACCATGTTGTTGACCGAGTCGGACAGGTGGACCATGAGGGGGCCTTGCACAGGCACCGCGACCCTGCGCGTAAAGTCGCCTTCGTAGACAGAGTCGCAGACTTGCGCGACCGCGGCGGCCTGGGTCCGGAGCAGCTGCAGCTCGTCCGAGTCGCTCAGCGCGTGGGCTCCAGCAGCGCCGGCGACGTCGTGTGGGATCGCGGAGTCGCTTGTAGACGACGAGCTCGCGGCGCTGGAGGAGATGCTGCCGGTCGCAGCGTCCGCGGCGGGGGCCCTGCGCCCCAAGCTCTCGATCGACCGGAGGATGCTCGCTGTCTGCCAGTTCGAGGGGCCGTCGTAGCGGGGGATGGGCGTCGCGCTGGTGCCGTGCTCGTAGACGGCGAGGAGAGCGACGAGGTGGTCGAGGAAAGGCTGGTTTGGGTCTGCGATGTCGGCCATAGCGTTCTCGGAGTCGTCCCGTACGTCGATGAGTGTAAGATCCAGTATCAACCCAGGGCGCCAACGGGTGCAGCAGTGGCCGCGGTCTCCCTGGGACCCTGAACACCCCGCACCGAGCACTGTGATCTCGATAATAGTACCATCTGCTCCCCGAAAAATCGTCGGTACACTATTAGAGATACAACCATATCGTCGGCGGTATCTCCCAGCTTTGATTTCGAATGTCCATAATCGTGTGCTCAACATCAGCTCGCGGCAGCCGTCTCAACATCTCGACGTTGCGACATCACAATCGCCTGCAGTTTCTCCAGCGACGCCTTCGTGCCGCTGTACAGGTTCTGCATCAGGCTCGTAAAGTCGCCGTCGCGGTTCGCCCGGATCTGCGGGGGAGGTCAGAAGGAAAACGGGCGGGAGCGCGCGGCGCGGGGGACGCACGTTGTTCAGCGTGACGTTGTACGCGTCCTTGTACGACGGCGGGATGCACAGCGGCGGGAGGCCTTGGCGCAGCAGCGGGATCGACGCGAGGATGCGCGACAGCCGGCCGTTCCCGTCCTGCGGCGCGGCGGGGTCAGCGGCGGGCCAGCGCGTCGCGGCGGGGACGCACCTCGAACGGGTGGATGGTGACGAAGACGTGGCTGATCCACGCCGCGGCCGCGAACGGGCACACGTCCTGCTGGAGCAGCGCCTGGACACGCGAGGTCAGCCGCACGGCGGGCCGACGCGGGGGCGCGGGCTTACGTTGTAGCGGTCGCAGAACACGTCGAGCTCCGCGTCGACCTCGTCGTACGGGCAGAACTGCACCTTGACGTGCTGGATGCGCAGCGTCGCGGCGACGTTCGTGCGCGTCGTCTGCCGCGTCTTGCCGATGTTCGTGTAGTTGATGAACCCGCCGTGCCCCGTAGACATCTGCACTACTCGGCTGTGACGCATGAGCACGCGGTGCAGCCGGCACACGACCGCGGCGCTCAGGGTCGCGGCACCCGAAACGAACAGGGCCAGCGCGGCGTCCAACGCCTGTCGGGACGAGTGGTGAGCGGGGCGACAGGGACCGCGATACAGGACCCAACCTTTCGTGCATCTTGCAGGATGCCGATGGCGGTGCATGGGTCCTGCACTGCGCTATTTGGTGTGAGAAGACGCCCACCGAGTAACCGTTCGTCGTCGAATCCAGAGTATACAAGCGCAGGAACGACCTGAGAAAAGCATTGAGAATATGCTCGTGTCCAGCCCGTGGGTGGCTTACCGTGGAGACTAAGGTGATGATCCCTTCGATAGCGCTAGTCTCGAGACATTGTAGATTGTTTGCCCAGTCCATCGCGTCTGGGCAGGTGTTGATTTCTTGCCAGATGTTTCGTATATCCCCCATCTGAGTGTTCATGACTCTGCAATACGGCGCAGAGTTGTCCATCAATGCGGTAGACCGCCAGCGCTGACTGGGACTGAACCCCAGGGAGCGATCGTGTTTGAAGCTTTGGTCTGCAGCTCGTGAGCGCGTCGCAATTCACCCGCGGCTACCGCTGCTCACGCTGCTTGTGAATGTCGTCGTACACCTCTCTCCGCGTGCGAGTGAGCCACTCTCCAAAGCCGTCGTCCTGCAGCGCACGCTGCAGCTGCCCCCCGCCATGCCTCAGCCAAAAGGGCACAAATCACGCACAGCACACACCTCTTCGTACAGCCCGAGCGCAGTGACCCGGCTGCCGAGCGCCATGCGCATGTCCGCGACGCGCAGCTGGAGGTACGGCGCGGCGCGGTGCGCCTCGAGGGCCTCTTCCCACAGCCGCGCCGCCGCGGCGCACGCGGCGCCGTCCGCCGGCGCGACGTCGAGCGACGCCAGGAGGGCCGCGGCGAGGTCAGGCCCCAGCTCGCCGGCGGGGATGTCCTGCGGCGGCAGCTGTCACGTGAACGCGCCGCTGCGCACACGGCGTCGGGGACGTACCGCGACGGCGGCCTGGCGCAGCGCCGGGCGCGCCCTGTTCCCGAAGCAGGCGAGGTGGCGGTCGGACATGGCGACACTCACTCGGCGGCGGTGGGTGGAACGGCGCAGGAGCGTAGCGGGGAGAAACGACTGGGCTCGTACGCGACTTGCGAGGCGGGCAGAGCCGTTCACCGTCATGGTGGGAGGCAAGAGCCACGGCACATCTTGCCATTTGCAGCCATCGGCTTCGTGGCGTTGATAGACGCGCTCAACCTAGGTCGCATATCGCCGATATACTTGTACAAGAGACATCATCCCAGCGACTGCTCTATCCCACATTGCTGCACATCTCACATACGCATCGTTTCCTCCGTTGGATCAAAACCATAGAACCTCCACATCAACGGTGTCTCTAGATCGTGCCCGACCGCCGCCTTTCTATCGACGACTCCTTGCACCTGGTATACTGCCTGTGACTGCAACGAGTGAACAGTCATCAAAATCACTGAATAGTGTATACCAGAGCACGAACACGTACCAAACCCAACGACACCTTGATCGCAGGCTCGCCAGGAATATATTCCTCTAGGTCCGGTGCAGGTCCCTCAGGCTGCTGTTCATGCGCTACCAGCTTGAGGATGTTGCGCGCGGCTACCTCAGCCTACAAGCAACATCGTGAGCGCCGTCCCCCGCGAGAACACAACCATGCCGCTACCTGGTAGTGCGCAGTGTGCCCGGCCTTGATCGCACCAAACGCATCTGCTGCGTCGCCGCACGCGAAGATGTGTGGGTGCGGCACGTACATCTCGTCCGGGCACCCCGTGTCAGTGGGAACAGTGCCGTCCGTGACCGACGTGCGTGCGAGCGCGTCCTCCATCTGCGTGACGGGGTTGCTGTCCCCTGTGCGTGGGACAGCCACCTGCATGCTGCGGTGCACGCGTGCCAGCCCTTTGGACGCGCCCTCGGCGATGATGGCGTCCGGGATCGCTGCCTGCAGGAGGGCGGTGTTGGGGCGTTGTCCGGTGCACAACAGCTGTGCACGGAACAGGCTTGAGGGGAATTCTGAGATGCACGGGATGATGGCGCACCACGAGACCGGCGTGCAGTTCCCTCCCGCTCTGAGTTTTCACGACCCGCTCTTTGGTGCCGTCCGCGATGTGGACAATCTTCGGTGGGACGGAAAGGTCCAGGCGCTCCCCGAGAACGGCTTTAACGTTCATTTCACTGAGAGAAGACATGACTATGGGCTGTGTGAGCAACGAGACGCGAGTCGTCCGCTTGTGAACCTACTCTCATCGTGCATGCGCTCCTCGTACTTTGGCAACAGCTGCTTCCGGGAATGAAGCAGGGTGACCCGCTTCTGCGGGAACACGTCCGCAATGTCAGTCGCATACTCTGCGCACCGCGAGACGTCAGCGAGCTTGTGTGTGAGGACAAACACGTGTACGAACGAATGCCGAGCGCGCCGCCGCCGACGACCAGCACGCTCGGGGTGCGCTCCACCACCGCCCTGAACCGCTCCAGCCACGCGATGCCGCTCGCCTTCGACCCATTGTGCGCAGGCGTGCGCTCCTTGTACTCCTCCTCGGCCGCGTCCACGGGTCCCCACAGGTCAATCGGCGCCGGGAGGTGGCTCCCGAGGGCGTACACGAGGTAGTCGAAGCGAAGCGTCTCGCCGAGCCCATGCTCGGGGAACGCGCGCGACAGCGTCGCAGAGTGCGTGCTGAGCGCAGTGACCTGCGCGTGCAGCCGCAGGTGCCGTCGCGTCGTCTGCGGTGCGCCGAGGACACGGGTGTACGGGATGAAGGCCTTGTGGGCGTGCTCGGGGAGCACGGCGAAGCGCGGGAGCGCGTACAGATGGTTGAAGTGTGTGTTCCGGTCGACGAGCACCACCCGCCACCCCTCGGGCAGCTCCTGCGTGAGCAGCTGCGCGGCGCGGTTTCCTGCGTCGTCGAGGTCAGCACGAGAACCGTGTGGCAGGTGTTTGTGCTGAGCAGGGCGGCCGACTGCGTACCGCCGTAGGACGCTCCGAGGACTGCGACGGTTTTCATTACAATTACAATTATAATAAACCAACCCCCGGAGTCGTTGACACCGTCTGCGGCGGTGGAAATGGGGACAGGAGACAAGAGGCTATGCGGGTCTCACCACTTCATCTTATCTGATAAATACTTGGGGCAGATCTCCACCCACGTGCGCAATTTCATAAGATGAGCCATGCGGCCGAATTGCCGAGGAGGCTCCGGTAATCTATCTCGTGAGAACAGAGTCCTCAATAATCGATATTAAGAGGCCACTGCGCCGTCAATGTGTCGACTTTCAAATTGTTTCCGGATGGTTGAGACCCGAGTCTTACTGCTAATAAGGTTGCTTGTTATGCGCTCAGTGTGAGGTATCACAGTATTAGCTGTCTTTGTATCATCTTATCTTCGTCGATTTTGTGTACAAATATTGGCTGGACATCATCGAGCACCAGGGGACGAGGAAGACGACGGCTGCACGGATGCGTACGACGTAGTCTGGCACATCAACCTGCAACGGCAAGAGCGTACGGGAAACAGCGCGACACATGTCGAGGTCGGCCGCCGCGACGCTCCACGGTCCGTACGCTTCTCGGATATCCGGGGGCGCAGTCGGCTGTAGTGCAGTACCTGGTATCATCGACCTCCTGAGGTGGGCTTGTCGTTGGCCACGCTCAAGCAAACGATGATCTGCATGGGGGTCCCGGTAGCGGATCCAGACTCCTAGAAGTAACGACGTCTAGGTCAACAGCGAAAGCCGGTCGCAGCGTGTCCGTCTCCAAGCGGACCAGGTGAGCTCTTTTCGATGCTGATGTCGCGCTCACGCCGGTAGAGAACAAACAAAGCGTGTTCTACTTCGACCGGCAAGTACCATGTTGTCTGCTCCCAGATCTTCAGATGCCGCTCCGGGAACTCGTCTGTGAGCAGCCCGAGCCCGGCCAGGGGTCGTAACGTCGAGGACGCCCACGCTATAGGCGGGAATCCTCGACGTATCTGGACTTGTCCGCTTGGTCGAGCGGGGTGTAGGCGATGTGCAGACCCCTTGTTTGTATTAGAAACAGACAAAAATGAGTTGTAGTGTTGACAATGATAGTGGGCTCTTATCGTCTGTAAACATACTATCGCCACCACGAGCGAGTGGATTGTTCAGGCTCAAAAACAACATACAAAATTCGGTGCTCAAAGTCGGTGCTGTCATCAATCGGAATCTTACGCTATAAACTTCCTCTACAATCTGTAGTATGCCATGAAGGCGGATAGGAAACAAAGATAATAAAATACGCATGGACATTAGCGAAGCTGCGAGGTGATTTTATATTGCTAAATGCAGAGTCGTGTTCATACTTGCTATACTGGGAAAGTCATTAATAGAGTTTCGGCACAAATTCCGGTCAGCCCAGTGTTCGCATTTCTCACGGACTGATCCCGCGACGATGTGAGTTGAGCAGCCACGACGACCCATACGAGGCTCGACGTACTGGCCAGCCTTAGGAACACCCATGGGCTGACCTGCGCCTGCCACAGATCCCATCTACGCATCCACCACCCGCGATGGTACGTCGGGATCCCGGGCAGCTCGTGCGGACTGACGCGCCGCCGCAGAGCGACGCACAACGCCAACCAGACGGAAACGCCCTCGCCCCCGAAGCGATCCAGTTCGCACACCGCATGTTCAACGCCGCGCGGCAGGGCGACGGCGTGCTCCTGCAGGCGGTCGACGCGGGGCTCCCGCC
>KN840567.1:16455-77424 GCA_000832265.1 Phlebiopsis gigantea 11061_1 CR5-6
CAGGCAACACGCTGTTGATGCTCGCGGCGTACAACGGCCACGCGGAGCTCGTCGCCGGCCTGCTCGCGCGCGGCGCGGACGTGAACCGGGTCAACGACCGCGGGCAGTCGCCGCTCGCCGGCGTCGTGTTCAAGGGGTTCGACGAGATCGCGCGCGCTCTCGTCGACGCCGGCGCGGACCCCGACCTCGGCACGCCCACCGCCCGCCAGACCGCGCAGATGTTCGACAAAAAGCAGCTGCTTGCCGCGATGGGCGGCCCGCAGGCACCGACGGCGACAGTGGAGGGTGGCGAGGGCCTCTAGATGGCTTGCATGTTTGCTGGGGGAATTTGATATACTAGTTCAAACGTACATTCTCAGGGAGAAGTCAATATTCCACGCTGATGACGGGAATAGTTGAGGATAGACTCTCAGTCCTCAATATTCAAAATATCAAGAGGCTACTGCGCCGTCAATGTGTCAACTTCAAAATTGTTTCCAGATTTTTGAGATCCGGGTCTTACTGCTAACAAGGTTGCTTCGTATGGTCAGTGTGAGGAATCAAAGTAGCTCCCTGGCTAATGGTAGCTGTCGATCATGTCCATAAAAAAAGGTCATGATGTTTGTTATATCACGTTCTGAGTCGTCACTGTTTGCAGCTGGTCTGAAGACATCTTTCTCAACACCCTCTAAAACATCTCCGAAAGGAGTAGAAATATAGACACGAAAAGGGGACGTCCAATAATGTGATGTAATTCCTACAAAGGGAATCTACAAGTTTACACACACCGTCTCAGTATTGGGGCGCCCAAGGATACATGTGCATGGATTGATACATTTTATGTTACAGTATAAATCATGAAGCGTACAAGCTAACCTGCAATGACTTGGACTGATGTTCAGAAATACAAATTATACTGTACATGGTCTTCTGACGTCAGCCGACAACACACTGTCGTACAGTATGTACTAGAAGACCCAGGTTGCGGCTGGGAAGCCAGTCGGAAGTGCTCTGTGGCCGCCAAAAATGCACGGTTTGCACACTGATATATGGAGATTAGCAAGCCGGATTATCCCATGCAACTGTCCTGAACTACAAGATCCTCAGCCCCAAAGCGAAATTGGAGCCAACCGGTATTGCAGTGGCCACGGTAATCTCCGAACTTGTTCTCACCCTGAGCTGTGCAGAAAACGCGAGGAGAGATTAATGTCTTCTTCAGGACTCTACACCAAACCCATTGACAACCCGCGAGAACGCCTTCGTCACGGCGTTACCGTCACAGTCACCCTCGACATGATGTGTGGCACAGAGGAACAAATCGATAAATGACACGGAATAGACTATGGTGTACATCAGCCGCGCGAAAATACAAGAATTGAGTCGTTACAAGCGAGCCTCACACTAAGGGCGCTCCGCGCTGGCGGCCGCCGAGGTCGGGCGTGCCCTCCTGCGGGGCGGTGTCGCTCACGCCGTCATCAGCGCTGCCCGCTCGTCGCCTTCCAGTGCCGCCGTAAGCATACGGCGCGAGACGGATGTTTTCGTCATAGCTACCTCGCATCTGCATCTTGTTCTGCCCGCTGTCCGTCGCCGCGTACCCCGCGAACCCGAACGCCTCCTCGAAGTTCGCCTTCGGACGCGCCTTGCCCTCGCGATCCGTCACCGTCACGCGCGGCCGCGCCGCACCCTGGCGCCGCCGCACGCGGTCCCAGTAGAACTTGACCGATCCGACGATCTCGACGAAAAAGTCCGCTGGCGAACGGTGGTCAGCACGACGCGGGTGGGCTGCGCAGGGGCGGACTCACAGTAGTTGATGCTGCACGCGCGACAAGTCAGTTGGGCGGCGCCACGACCGCACGCGCGACGTACCTGTCCAAGAGCGGGCGCCCGATGCTCGTCTTCCGCGCGCCGGGGACGACGTACTCCCTCCAGTTGTAGGCGTACATCATGAACGACGAGAAAAACACCATCTGCAGCGCAGCGACAGTGTCACAGCGTGCCCGACCCGCGAGACGACGGTACACACCTCGATGCAGATCGCCAGCGCATTCAGGCCGTCAGCGATGTTCGCCTCGGTCCAGTACGTGGTCGCCTTGATGACCCGGCCCTCAAGCGCATCGAACTGCAGGGTACGTCGTTAACGCGCACGAACCCCCCGCTTCGCCCTCGCACGCACCACAAACGACTGGTAGAACGTGAACATGACGATCAGCTTGATCGACAGGAACTTTGCGAGCGGCTGCTTCCCCTTCAGCTCGTCCTTTGTGAGCCCGTAGAAGATGAGCAGGCCGTACAGCGCGATCCTGCGCCGCCGAAGTCAGCTCGACGCGGCGCCGCGGGAAAGGGCCCTCGCTTACGTGATGCTGATCGCGTCGAAGAGCGAGATGTACGCCTTGGCCGTCTTGAAGCTCCACGACCCGGACTCGCACAGCACGCCCTTGGCCTGCGCGATAATGCCGACGATGGACAGCACTGGATGGCAACAAAAAGCACGGTGAGGGCGCGTTTGTCGCGCGAGACGGGGGGCGACGCACCGGGCCGAATAATGACATACTGCAGCACCGACCATTTGACGGTGTACATGAAATACGCCTGCACGCAATGAGCATGAGGTGGGGCTTCCCAGATGCCAAGCATACCTTGGTCGGGCGGTATCGCAGGCAGCAGAACTAGAATCAAAGTCAGATGGCCGTCTGCACCGGCATGGAATGCACGCACTGGCATGGGCATCGACTTCTTGTCTTTGCGGGCGATGGCATTTTTGACATCGTGGTCAGCTGCCGTGGCGGCAACATATTCGATGAGCAACAAACTGTTGGAACAGATCCCGTCAGTTCAAGTGCATGCGGTGACGGTGGGGGCAGGACTGCCTCCTGGTGGGACATGTCCAGAGTGCGCCGAACGAATACCACTGCAGGGAAAACCCACGCAGTCCAGCAGATTCATGCTGGGTACAGTTGGACGCTGAAACAATTCGACTGCAAGGCATCCAGCCTCTACACACGAGAAACATGCTGGATGACATGATGGACTCCCTCCATTCAATATGAGTCTGCAATGATGTGTGTCGCGAAAGGAAGGAGACACTGTTTCAGCGTCCGCGATGTTTGCAGCATGAATGCGGTGCAGCTGTGGAGGGATTCCTGCCGTGTACGGACTGCGGGGACGGCCATTTGTCATGGACAGCTCGAGGGCACCGAGGGAAGCATGTCTCGGCGCGAGAGGACTCACAGGAAGGCGCTGAGCGTCACTGATTCGTACGCTACGGACCCTGGCGTGTGAGTACATGGAAACACACGCTGACGGACGTGCACTGCGCACCGGTTTCAATGAGGTCGTAGTAAGTGTAGTCGCGGAAGAAGCGGTAGGAAAGGAAGGAGATGATGGCGTAGAGCGGCGGCATGTACAGTATGCGGAGGCTGCGGCAGAGCAAAGGTGAGTGTGCCGAAGGGACCGGGAGGGACAATGTGCTGCGTACATCTGCCGCTGCTCGCCGCGGTTGGTATAATTTCTGTGCGGCGGCCGTCTCAGCTCCGGCCGCGGGGATGCTGAAAGTGCGACTCACCGGCAGTGTTGGAGGACGGTAACGAGCGAGATGAGAAGCGTCTTCAGAGCAACGGTTAGCACATCGCCGTTCGCGGGGGGCAGAATGCTCACGGCGAGGGCGCACGAGCCGGATATGACCCATCCTATGCGGTGCTTGTCCCAGTTCACGCCGTTCGAGCTCCAGAAGCTGGACTGGTCGACGTCGGCCGAGTTGTCGGACGGGCAAGACGACGAGCCCGCCATGGGTATGCTAGCTATGCGTGAACGAGCGCGGGAGGGTGCGGATGGCTAGTGAAGGGTCAAGAGGGTCGCAGACGACGGCGAAAGGGGTATCGAGGTGGTGGTCAAGAATGTAAAGGCCTGGCGGAGACGCCGGTAGCTGTGTGACGTGATACATTTGTTTGGCGAGAGGGAGTTCAGCCTTTTATGTCGGAAGACAACGTTGGGTGTCTAAATTTCCGTCGCCGGCGCGGATGCTGCTGCGCGCACTGCCTTGCTTATATCTGTACTCCAGCCCAGGTCCTGCCACTGTCCTATTCTCTTCCGCCTGCATGCGGCAGATCACCCAGACTCCTGACCATTCACAAAGGTATCTACTATCACAATATTACCCTCTTTGGATGCTTGATCTTGTTAGTCATGGTGCATAACGTACTTAAAATCATAGTCCCAAGAGTTAATAAATGATGACTGGCGAGATGAGGTACCGCTGCACCTACCGCGTGGAACGGCGGGGACAGTCCCCAACTGAGGAAATCGGAAGGTTTGGGAGATTTTGAAGGAACACCTAGACATCTTCTTGGCCCCTCAGTGTGCATCCGGGTCACTGTAATTTACAGCCATAGACGCCGAAATAAGAAATTGTCCTTTGGGACATCGACCCTTACTTTCTGCCACTTACATGGGCCGGCGTTTTCTTCTGCAGCACTCGTTCCCTGAGGTATTATTTCAAGTACGTTATGCACTATGACTCACACGATCAAGCATCCAAATAGGTAATATCGAGAGAGCAGAGATAAGATTTTACCACTTGCGAGGTGAAGATACCTTTCTGTCCCCAGGCGGATGGTCTGGAGATCATCTCGTGCACACAAAGGGGGGAACCTTCGGCGTTCCTCGACCGAGCTCGTAACGGCAGGTCGACACGCACGGCACGATAAATATGTGTTGTACATTCACGAAACGAAACCCGCAGTCTACACGCTGTTCGGACGCCCGCCGTGTCTAGTTCGCAGCCTGCTCGCTGTGATCATGCAGCCTTGCCCTTGGCGCCCTTTGCCGCGGGCGCGCCGCCTGCAGCGTTCCGCGCCGCGCCGGCCTGCGCGCGCGCCGGAAAGCTGCCCTTGGTCGTGTCGCCGCCCGCCTTGGCCTGCGCGCGGGTGAGNGTGAGCGGCGGCGTCGCGGCGCGGTGTGGGGGCGCACGTACCTGCGTCGACTGGATGCGCGCCGCGTCTGCGCTCGTCGTCGGGGTGGGCCGCGCGGCGCCGCCGGCTGCAGGGACGGTCAGAGGTGCGCTGTCGACGCCGGCGCGCGCACTGTGCACTCACTCGCACGAGTCGTCGTTGTTCCCTTGGCCGGCATGTCGTTCGAAAGCTTGGAGAGGAGTGTTCAGATGGCTCTGCTGTCCCACCGCCCCGCGAGCCCTCCCTTTATACCCTCTCGCTGTCTGTCGTCCCGAGCTGCGCAAGAAGTACGGCTCGAGGTTACGTACGTCTGCTTGTACTACGAAGATCGCAGGACGGGTCTCCGCAACGCTTGAAGTGCGCACCGGCCTGCTGCACGCCGTCCCAGAGAGGCAAAGATGCGCGCCGCGGCTGCTTCGTCCGGCCCTGGGCCGCGATCTGCGCCCTGGCCAGCCACTAGCGTTGTGCGCGCACGACTCGACGCCGGGATATCGTCGCGAGAAGCACTATGCTCAGCCCATCCGGCGCGGCTTCGTATTACGTTTCTGCCTTGCAGATGGCCTTCGTCGACGTCGGGATAGTGTTCAGATACGGCGACAGCTGGGAGTCTTCTAGAGTTTGGCCTCGTCGGGGTCGGGCGACCTTGTCCCCCAAGGGCGTGTCTTACTCCCCCCACCATCTTCACCGTGCAGAGGCGGCGTCCGGGTATACAACCATAACCTACATTGACCAAGCACTTGTCTATTTAATACAACCGACGCGTGCCCGTTTCTAGATGTAGATCGGCAGCGTCGGGTCCAACCCGCTCCACTCAGGCCCCTCGACAAAGTCCTTCTGGTCGATCAGGAAATCCTGCACCACACAGTCAGTACCCGGACGAGCACCGAGCAAGCGACGGCCGACTCACGAGAGGACACTCGACCAGCGCGCCGCGGACCTGCGACAGCCGATCCTTGACACGCGCGAGGGGCACGTCGGGCGCGACGTGGTCCGTCTTCGTCTTCGGCACGTAGTTCTACACCGTCGCTCGTCAGCGCGCGCGCGCGCCGCAGGTCGCAGCACACGCACCGGGTACGCGTCCCACGTGCGCACGAGGTTCGTGGGCACGGGCCGGAACACCTCCGTGAAGATCTCGCGGTTCGTGCGCGCCGTGTCGTTGAACAGCGCCTCCGTCTCGGGCGCGAGCGGGTCCGCGACCGCGGCGTCCTCCGTCGTGCCCGTCTGGTCCGCGTTCGCGTGCGGCGCGGGCCGCATGAACGAGTCTGCCTGCTCGCGCGCGCCCGCGCAGAGCTGCGGCGGGATCAGCCCGAGGTGCTCTGGAGCGCGCGGGTCAGCAAGCGCGCGAGCGAGCGAGAGGCGGGGGCTCACCTTTGTACAGCTGCCGGCGGAGCGTCGCCGCGAAGCGGGACGCCATGTAGCGCTCGCCGTCCATCGTGGTCTCGATCATGTCCTCGTCTTCGACGACCATCGCGATTTCAGAGTCTCCGTCGCCCTGTCGAGCAGCCAGTGAGCACAGACCAGCCGTGGTTTCCCGCGGCGCATACCTTCTGGCTGCGGTCGTTGATGTTGGCCGAGCCCATCTGCACAGACGACCCGTTCAGCCATCACACAGCAGAAGAGGCGCGACATGGACCTACGATGACCCGACGATCGTCGACGATCATGACCTTCGAGTGAATATACAGCAGCTCCGACACGTACGCGTTCAGCTCCTCCTCCTCGGTCCCCAACCACTTCTCGTCGAGCAGACTCGTGCGGTCGTGCAGCATGTGCTGCACCACGTTGTCCGCGACAGGCTCGTCGCTGCGCAGGCCGTCCGCGCCGTGCTCGAAGCGCTCGATGAGCTCGCGCGCCTCGTCGACGCTGCGCGGGAGCGGGTACGTCTCCGTCTTGAGCGCGTCCTTCTTGCCCTCCACGCCCGTCGTGCCCGCCTGCGTCTCGTCCGGTAGCACGATCGTCACGTTCTCCGGCTGCGGCGTGTCGTTGTCCTGCCCGACCCACTGCCGCGCGAGCGCGACCATCGCCTGCTGGAACTTGACCCCGCTGTTCTCCTCCATCGTGGCGATGAACGAGCCTGCGCCGCACATGAGAGACTGGTTTTAGCCGTAGACTGCACGCGACGTACGGAAGGGGCCGTTGATCCTGTCGTATGCCCTCAGGTGGTAGAACCGGATGTAGTCCAGCCTGTACGAGCTATCAATACCCCGTCCACTTCCAGCAGTGATGAGACACCTACGGCTCGTAGCCCGCCTTTCGGATCTCTTCGTAGATGCTGTGTCCGCCCCTGTTGATAGTCCTATACTGGGCAGCCATGATGATCTTCACGGACGACTCGTCGCGGATGTTACCGGCGAAGCCTGGCACTTCGGGGATGACGACGACAACCTGCAACTGATGAGCGACATCGCACGTCTGATGATTGGGACTCGCCTTGAACTTCTGGCCATCCTTTGCAGCCTGGATGATGCGCGTCACCAAAGCTTTGGCGATCTGGTTCTTCACGGGATCATCGTCGATCGTGCTCGAGATGCTGCCGCGTTGTGAGCGCGGTGGGGCGACGAAGGGAAAGGGCTGGCTCACAAGAACTGGTTCTCTGGAGCGACGATATCAACGCACAGTCAGGTAGCAGCACGAACTCGACCCACCGATATAGATGTAATGATTCGCCTCGAGAATAAGCTGGCAATCTGCGTAGAGACACTGATCTCAGCGCGTTGCTCACGGGGGGCCAGAAAAACACCCACAGGCGTTCTGGATGCTCTTCTCCGTGAGCACACCGTGGCTCCAGTCGGACACGCTGCGCACGGCCTGCACACGACAGGTGCCGTTCGGCGGGCGCTGGTACGACATCGGGTCATCCTCCTCCTCGGGGTACCACGCGTCGCGGTGCCGATGGAAGCGCTGCTTGAAGGTGCGGCCCATCTGGTGCCACCGCTCGCGCAGCGGGTGGCGCGCGACGGCCTCGTTCGGCGCGAGCTCGATGTCGTGCGGCAGCGCGAGCCAGTCGTAGCGCCTGCAGCGAAGGTCAGCAAAATGCAGCGCGGCGAGGGGGAGACGCCGTACTCTTCGTGCCTGTACTGCACAGCGGGTCAGCGCGCGCGGAAGACGTGGGCCGGAGCGCTCACCTTGCGCCTCTTGACCTCGTTCCAGCGCTCCGTGAAGTGCTGGACGATGTCGAGGACGACCGGACCACAGAGCGTCATGTGGACCTGTCGAAATGATCAGCTCAAGCGCGGGGAGAGAAGTGAAACGGAGGGGCGTACGTCGTGCCAGGGCATCCGTGGCGTATCGAGCAGGCTCAGAGTGCTGTTGGTGTAGTTGCTGACATCCTGCTGGGCTGTTAGACACGAGGGACGAATGGGACAGCCATGTGCAGACCTTGAAGTCGAGCACACGCGCGTTGTTGTAGTCCTGGCCCGGGAAGAGGGTGTCAGCAAAGTTCGTGGGGTGAACATCGGCCAGCGGGTGGTTATGGGTGTCCCAGCGGCCGAAACAGAGGTCAAGGCCGCCGATGCAGGCGCGGTGGTTATCGACGACGACAACCTTCTCGTGGTGCGACCAGAACTCGACATCATCTGCGGCGCGCGATAAGGAGGTGTTTCATTGATACTTCGGGGATGGACTGACCCTTGCTTCCGATGTGGTCCGGATGGCGCATACAGGCGATGTTGGGGTGCAGGTCCTCGAGCGCATGCTTTGTGTGGCTGGAGCTCATGGACATGGTCTGCGTGACCTCCTTGTAGACGACGACATAGATCTTGACGCCTTGCTCAGCCTTGCGTTTCAGGACGCGGTCGAGACGCCACTGCTCGTTGTACGCGGGGGGACGACGGAGGTACAGCTCCGGCGTGAGCCACCAGTCCTGCGAAAGCGCGTCAGGGGCTGGGCATGCGCGCGTGCGGCCCGCTCACCAGAATGAAGATGCATTCGCGCGCGCTCTCGAGCATCTCGGAGAGCGCATACATGTAGTCGTGCCCGTCGATGTGCCTGCGCGCATCGCGGTCAGCGTGCGCGCGGCGTGGAGGACAACACTGACCATTTGACAAAGTTCTGCGAACGCTCGCCGGCGAAGGAGTGGAAACGGTGGCTCGCGTTGATCTCTGAGCGAATGAGGTCCATCCGTTTCTCCTCGGGGTCGTCGTGCCTGCGGTTCGGGTTCACGATGCCTGCGCGCCGCGGCGTGAGGCTCGGCGCACACGACGAGCAGAGGCGGGTGCGCACCTATGGCCATGTTTCTGGCGTTCCACGCGCCCTCCTCGGCCTTGGAGACGAGCTTCTCGGCTCCCTGGGCGAGCTTGTCGAAGAAGGACATGGTGGCGAGGAGCAAGGTGTGCAGAGGCGAAGGGGGGACATCACGATGCGCTTTGTAGGCCACGGCCGCGGCAAAATGCTGACGCTGATATGTGCGCGTCGTCGCCAAGGTCTCATATTGGCGCCCAGTGTCGCGAGCTATGAGGGGATTAAAGAGATAAAAATTCAACGGGCTTGCAGCAGTAGTTGGTACTAATACTTGTATGAACGACCTCGTGTAACGACACAGATAATGCTGCAGAGAAGGAGAGGACAAGACCGGGGTAACAGGGGAGCGATACAGAGCAGACACAAAGAGACAAAGAGCGGGAAACGGAGAGACAGCCAGCGGACAGAGATGGCATATGCGGTCTGTTCAAGACGTTGATGGTACAGTGAATGGGGCCACGACCAGACAGTGACAAGAGATGAGATGAGTATGAGATCAGAGAACCAGGCTCCAGGCGCACCGAACGACTACTCGTGTAGTCGGCCGTAGTCGACGTAGTCCATGAACCGCCGTGTGTTGATGATCGCTTGCTGTTTCCGCGCGTTCACAAGCTTGTTGATCGCGTTGATCAGGTCGTTGCGCCGCAACGGTTCTGAGCGTGGAGGTCAGCACGCGCTGCGAACGGTCGAGAATCGAACGACATACTGGTTATGTGGTCGTCCATGCCCGCCTGCAAGCAGCGTTCCCTGTCGCCGATCACTGCAACGGCCGTCAACGACTAGCCACGACGCGCTCTGAAACCATGCGACTCACTGGCATGGGCAGTTAACGCGATGATGGGCACGTTTGGTAGGTTTCTCGACGCTTCGTATCGTCGGATGTGTTCTGTCGCCTCCATACCACCCATGAACGGCATGGACACGTCCATCTACGACACAGTGAGCCGCGATCCCTCGCCTGCCGCCGGAGCACTCACCAGGATGATGTCATACGGCTCGTCTCGCTCGCTCGCTGCGATAAAGTTGTCGACCGCAAGCTGGCCGTTCTCGACGATGTCGACGTTGTGTCCGTACTTTTCGAGGATCTTGACGGCAAGCTTCTGGTTGACCATGTTGTCCTCCGCGATCAGGATGCGGTACACGACGTTGTTCTCCGTCACTGCCGGTGTGACCGTGTTCGACTCCAGCGCTGCCACCAGCGCGGACACCAGGTCAGGGCCCTTGACGGGCGTCGTCACTTGCGCAGAGACGCTGTTGTCCAGGCACCACTTGACTGTGGGGCTTGTTAGCATGAAACGGCGGCAACCACGAAGAGGACGCACGGTTCAGGACGGGATCGTCCTCTGGAGATAGCAGCACAAGCGGCACATAACGCAGATGCTCTTGGTCGCGGACGCGCTCGGTCTATATGTGATCAGTACATCATCGCGAGCCCGCGTTGAAGGGACTTACTAGCTCCAATGAGTCCACAACGATGGTATCGATGTGTGGACACGCTGTCTTGTCGGACACTTCCGCCACGCCCCGTACGATCATCGGCTTGAGGCCGAACGCGCGGATATTGTCCTCCACGCCCGAGTCTTCCACGCGGCTGTTGACGTAGAGGATGTTGCGCTTCGCGAACGACTGCATGCGGTCGCGCGACGCATCGAGGGTCATAGGGCTGATTTGCGATGCGATCGTGAAGTAGAACCGCGAGCCCTGGCTGACCTCGGACTCGACCCACATGTTGCCGTGCATGAGCGTCACTAACCGTTTCGAGATGGATAAGCCGAGACCGGTTCCACCGTACTCCTGGAAAACAGGTCAGTGTATGCGCACAAGTGTCCAAAGCCGTGACCCACTCGAGTGGTTGAGCCATCCGCTTGGCAGAAGGTGTCGAAGATCATGGTGAGCTTGTCCTTCGCGATACCGATACCGGTGTCAGACACGCAGAACTCAATGACGACGTTCTCGTCGTCCATCGCGAGCAGTCGGCAGCCCAGGGCTACGTGACCCTTCGACGAAGTCTTCGATGGCGTGAACTTGATAGCGTTTCCGACCAAGTTCGTAATGACTTGACGTAAGCGCAAAGGGTCGCCGATTAACTGGTCGGAAATGTCGGGGTCGACCTCGTACGTCAGGTCCAGCTGGTTCTGGGAGGCACGAACGACTAAGGTCTTTAGGATACCAAAGACCGTCTGGCGCAGCGAGTATGGAACCTGCTCCATGGTCATACGACCAGCCTCGACTGATGAATGCGCTCGTAAGCTACTAGCAAAGACAACGACAGTGGCGACGTACTCTTCGAAATGTCCAAGATGTCGTCGATAATCAATAATAACGACCGCGCCAAACTGTGAACTAAGACCAAGCTCTCGCGCTGCGAGCGGTTGAGGTCGCTGTCTAATGTCAACTCGGTCATACCAATGATTCCGTTCATCGGTGTTCTGTCAACCAATGGTCAACAAAAACCGGTCGAGGCCGACAGCAGCTGCCATACGTACCGGATCTCATGAGACATGTTAGCCAAGAATTCAGATTTACTCCTGTTGGCGAGCTCTGCAGCCTCCCTCGCGGCGGTATTCTTCTGGATGCTGTCGCGCAAGTTGAAGACCATCTGGTTGATCTGCGTCTTCAAGGAGTCCATCTCTCCGCTGGCTTCGACGGTGATGAAGCGGCTGAAGTCGCCGTCCGTGGCAGCAGCAGAAATCTGCGCAAATCCACGCACTTGTGTCGTCAAGTTGTTTGCCATGGTGTTGACAGAATGTCTATTCGGAAATAGTGAGGATAGCCGCGGTGAGATCTGTGCTCGCACGCGTACGTGATTTCTTGCCACATCCCTTCTAAGTTCCCCGGCTCGGCCTGACCGCCTAGCTTGCCTTCGGTGCCGACCTCACGAGCGACCTTCTTGACTTCTGCGGCGAAGATGGCCAGCTGGTCAATCATACGGTTGATAGTGTTGACCAAGTCCAGCATCTCTCCGGAGACGCTGACGCCAGTGACCTTCTGCGTCAAGTCACCTCGGGCGACGGCGGTCTACGACACACGATTATGATCCAAGTCGTTCAAAGGGGAACAAAGGGGGAAGACGCTTACTGTGGCGATGGCGATCGTCCGCACCTGCACGGTCAGATTCGCGGCCATGACGTTGACGTTGTCGGTCAAGTCCTTCCAGGTTCCGGACACGTTCGTGACACGCGCTTGGCCGCCCAACTTTCCGTCGGTGCCGACTTCCTTGGCGACACGAGTGACCTCGTCGGCGAAGACGCTCAGCGACTCCGTCATCCCGTTCACGGTATCCTTCAAGTCCAACATCTCTCCGCGCACGTCGACCGTGATACGCTTCGTCAAGTCACCGCCGGCGACCGCCTTGGTGACCTCTGCGATGGACCGTACCTGGTTGGTCAAGTTCATGGCCATCAAGTTGACGTTGTCCAGCAAACCCTATCATGACAAAGCCGTCAGCAGCTGTCCGGGGTAAGCTGTGACGGGGCTCGGCACCTTCCACATGCCCTCGACGTCCGGGACGTGAGCCTGACCACCCATGATACCCTCCGTTCCGACTTCCAACGAGACACGAGTGACCTCTTGCGCGAGCGTAGACAGTCGGGACACCATCTGGTTGACGGTCGTCTTGAGCTCTAACATCTCTCCCTGCACGTCGACCTGCACCATCTTCGAGAGATCACCGCGCGCGACAGCCTTTGTGACTTCGGAAATCGACCGCACTTGATCCGTAAGATTGCGCGCCATTCTCTGAGTACGTCATGTGTTAGCGGAGATGAGCAGGCATGGTTGACCGCATTCGCTTACATTGACGTTCCGGGTCAAGTGGTCCCAAGTGCCCTCCGCGCCTTGGACGACAGCCTGACCACCGAGTATACCCTGAGTCCCGACCTCTTGTGCGACACGAGTGACCTCAGACGCGAACCCGCTCAGCTGGTCCACCATCTTGTTTACAGTTTCCTTCAACGTCAACATCTCGCCCTCGACTTCGATATCGATCTTCTGGGTCAAATCACCCTTGGCGACGGCGGTGGTGACTTTGGCAATAGACCGTACTTGGTCCGTCAAACTGGAGCACATCCTATTCACCTGTGGGACAGAATCAGCCTCGGCAAGATACGAGCGGCACACGTGCATCGCACATTACGAGTCAAATCTTGCCAGACACCTTCGACGTTGGGAACGTTGACCTGACCACCCAAGTTACCGCGAGACCCGACCTCCATCGTGACGCGTGTGACCTCCGCCGCCAACGTTCTGAGCCGAATGACCATCGCGTTGACCGTTTCCTTGAGTTCCAGTATTTCACCGCGCGCGTCGACGTCGATCTGCCGCGACAAATCTCCCAGAGCGACTGCCTTTGTGACCATGGCGATCGACCGTACTTGACTCGTCAGATTGCCGGCCAGGTTGTTGACGACGTTGGTGAGCTCCCGCCATGTGCCCTCGACGTCGAGGACCAACGCTTGCCCGCCGAGTTTACTGTCGCGGGTGGCTTAGTAAGACGTGCGGTGAGAGCGTTGAGGTGACGATGCTCACCCTTCGGTCCCGACTTCGATACTGACACGGGTGACCTCACGAGCGAATTGACCTAGTTTCTCCACCTGGTGGGGAGTTCAGCGGTGCGAGGGTAAAAGGGGTGATGGCAGATACCATGGTGTTGATGACCTCCTTGAGCTGAACCATGACGGGACCTTGTACCGGGACGGTGATCTTCTGGGACAAGTCGCCGCGAGCGACGGCGTTGCAGACCTTTGCGACGTCCTGAACCTGAGCCTTTAACAAGCGGAGCTCCTCGACAGCGCTCATTCCGGATTCGACGGCGGCGGCAACGAGAGGACCGGGAGGGATGACCATAGGAGAGCTGACCGGAGGACCGTGGTTCGAGGCGACCTTGGCCATGGTGATGTTGTCGGTGATGACCTTGCCGCAGCTTGGGCAGGCGACGTGGTCGAGGTGGGACGAGGGCAGGGTCGGGCTGCCCATGGTGTGGTTGAAGACTTTGGTCTTCTCAAGAGGGTTAACGACCCCATCCAAAGAAATAGTCATAGGCGAAGGCGGACGTACGCCGTTCCTCCGCGGGGCAGACGGTGTGTGCTCACTGCTCTCGTCCATGAGGACATCGTCCTTGCCGTTCTCCAGAACGCCCTCCATCGCGGTGGGTATGCTGTCGATGGAGCTGTTGGGGGTGAAGAAGGGCGAGTGGGCGCGCGGGGCGTAGCTGCCCATTGTCGCACGGCTGAGGCTCGTCAAATCGGTGGTCGACGAGGAGCTCGCGCCACTGGACAAAGGAGGGCTGTCGCCGACGCTGCGCCGCTTCTTGGTCTCCCGTCCAGGCTCTTCGGACGCTTTGATCGCTGCCCATGCGTCCTCCGCGGTCATCATCCGCCGGCCTATGCTCTCGATAGACCGCAGGATGCTCTGCGTCTCCCAGTTGGAGGCACCATCGTAGCGTGGAATGGGTGTCGAGCCTTTGCCCAGCTCAAAGACAGAAAGGAGTGCAATCAGGTGATCGAGGAAAGGATGGTGAGGGTCCTCGGTTTCCTGCGAGGACGCCATGTTGTCGTCGTCGGCGTCGTCGTCGAGGTCGAGGTGAAAGAGCAGATATGCCCGACGAGCACAGACTTGCCACGAGCCGGCCGACTATTCCTTTTCCGGACCTCCAATTATCAGTCTCAGACTGATGCGTACCCCGGATCTGGGATATTTCTTTAAGCGGAGAATCGTCTGAGTTCAAAGTAGCATACACCTCCGCTATACAATGGACTTCTTCTCAAATCCGCCATTGTTCTAGCCATTTTTCGTCGAGGAGACTGTATCAAAATAGTGTATCGAAAAGCGAGAGAATAGTGTGAGCAATTCCTATTACAGCACTTTGGCACCGGGAAACTTGCTGTCTTCAAGGCGACTTGCGTCCGAAAAAGTCTGATGGAGCTCTTTCGAGCATCCCAGCATGGCATTTGCCAAGATATCATTTTTTGGGTGTGCTGTTTAGACCAGCATTTTTCCAGTGCCTCAATCGCCCTATTAGGGGACGACGAGAAAAAAGTTCGATAACAGCAACGACCGATCGAACAAATGTACCGATCGACATCCGCACTTGTACCGGGGATCTTTGTCATGGAAACTAACCAGCATGCTTGCATATGTTGCGTATACGTAACCTACAGGATGTGGCGGTGAATGCGGCTAAGGAGCCGATCATTGTCAGAATCACGCGAATCACACAGCATCCCGAGCTCACAATATACATAGTGTTGTGGTAAACGACTGAACGTGCGACTACAGCATGTGCCGACAGCTCGGGGCTGTTGCGGTGGTATATACCGTAGTCTGCCTATGTCTAGGCTCTAGTCCCGTCCCAGTTCGTGTTCGTCAAGTTACAATTCGCATAGAGTTTTATTAGTTGCTTCTTATTCCGTAGACATCGCGAGTAGGGTCTTCAATATTTGCAGATTACAGCGCAGAGGCTGGAGCTTGTGCGTTGAGGACAGCGTCCATCGAGAGCTACGGTAGTCGAACCAACTTACTAGATTGGGGGATCGGTGCGGCGTCGAAGCGCCGCCAGCTTATCCATGCTCGCCGCTCGCCTTCACGTTTGCACGAAGTTAGGGCACCAGCAAACAGCGGCCTCGCGCAGTCTAGGATCGGTCGCTTGAAGGGCACGGGTGCATACCTGCATGTGCGTATCAACCTGTCGTGGACATGCTAAAATTCGAAGGGAAAGTCCGAAGCAGCTGAAGCTGTGGACGGAGGGAAACGGGCCGGAAGAGGAATTGGCAGCATAATCCTCGTGAGGGGAATAATTACTTATTACTCCCCCCTAGAGCTGAGATAGACTTGGCAGTGCTCGTACAAGCAGTCCTCGTCAAGCAAAGACACTGATAGCTGCTGAAAGTGGAGAATTGCGTTACTCACTGGAATAGCATACACGCCTCGTTCGAAATTCGCTGGTGAGATGATTGCAGCGTGCTTTTGAGAAAGACACTGCATGCGTTAACCTTGAATGCATTTAGAAGACAGTGAATCATCCTCGTTCAGAATTCGAACGAATATGCTAGCGCATTCTCACGGGCATTGAACTGAGTACGCACCTGACTGTCCCTAGAAGAACCGGAGCGCGACGAACCACCATCATCTTTAGTGGCGATGGGGATTCACTCGGACCCGACAGTGAATATGGGAGTTGGCTAGCTACGATCGCAGTGTCGCTCACTTGAAGAAAAAGGGTTCGGGGGATCCTTGGAACGCTCAACAGGTTCAGGGTATGAACTTACTCCACTTGGGAATGCGGTTGTCGTGCAGCGTGAGAGCTAGCTGCGAATGGCACCTTCTCACCCCCTTGTTGGATAGAGGTATGTACATCGAGGAGGCCTCGTGCCTGCCGCCGGTAAAGGAGGTACACAACGTTGACTAACAACCTGATCTGCATTTCCATTGGTTTTTCTCGATTATAACTACCTAGAACTTGCACATCAAGGATGTAACGCACACAGGCTACCAGATGGACATACCAAGTCCCACATGCATCGCAGCCGACCCCGTGCTGCGGGTCGTCCGCCAGGGTGGCGTGCGAATGGAAAGCAACTGATGTTGGGGCCTCCACGAACTCGCGAGTGCTGCCAGGCCTGTGCCCACGACGGCTCCGAGGACAACACACGAGATAGGGAGCGGCCGGCCGAGCGACGGCTCGCTGCAGCAGTCGCTGCGTCGGCATGGAGAGCGTCAGGAGGGTGGAGCGAATTTGCTTCCGCCGCGTCGGGAGCCGCCTGTTTTGGAGATCCCGCCCTTCTAGCGTCGCCGGCACGCGTCGGGCATCGTCGGCAGTCTGATCGGCGGCGTGCGATTGGACGATTAGGTCGGGGACGGCGACACCGCCCGGACGGCGAGATCCCTTGACGTCAGGCTACGCGGGCCGGCCGTTCTCCACCTCAGAGGCCGTCCAGAGCAGCGCGAGCCTGGCCATGGCCGTGATGGCAAGTTGGGCTCGTAACCACAAGCCTCTCGCCCCGCAGCACAAACGTCAATTTTACAACACAAAAGCCTCCGCCGCGCGGACGGACCCAAAACGGACCACACGCCTTTCTTGATTAGCCTCGTCTCACTGGTTTCCGTGCCACGACCGCGGACGATCCTCGAACGATCCGAGACGCATTCTGACTGGACAAAGGTGCTGTCTCGGCCTCGCTGGTTGGCATTACGACCTGACTGCATTCTCCTCGGACGGCTCCAGACTCGGCTGTTCCTATCAAGGAGTGAGGTATATTTTCGCGACTGGGCTCAAAGTGCGTTTCTTTCTTTCTCCCCTCCCGCCATGGAGGCTGATGCCTCCCCCTCCAGCCCCCTGGAGGCACCGCCTGAGCCTCCTCAGCACTCCCCCGCGCACCCACCAAAAATGGACCAATATCCCCCGACGCATCCTCTCTCAGACCGCCCGCCGGGTGGGACACGGCGGTCGGGACACAAAACGCCGCGCAAGGTCCAGTGGCAAGACCACGACGAGCCACCGTCGGAAACGAGCCAGAGAGCGCTGGACGAGCATGGACTAGATGTGCGCCACTTGGTACCATCCCATGTTCTTCACCTAACTCGCCACAGCTCGGGCCCCTCGAAGAGCTCAAGGATCGGCTCGCACAGCACTCCAACTCGCCACCGACGTCGCCTCAGAGGCAGCCGTCAGAAGGCACCGACTCCGCGAGCTCAGCATCGCCCTCCGCCGAGCACCAGACGCGCTCCGTCCAGGGCGAAGCCTACATCCCCGCCCACGAGACCGCCGGTCTTCCCGGCGGCGACATAGAACGCTTCTCGCGCCAGCAAGCGAGCCAGGTCGTGCAGGCGCACAAGCGGGGCTTCTTTGGCCGTCTCGCTCCACGATCGAGCTCGGTGTCGCCAAGCGACGCCCGCCGCCGCCGCCGCCGCAGAACGTGGCAGGCCTCCGACGTCGATACGGACGGGGAGACGGACGTCGAGCAGTTCGCCGAGGCGAGCGCCGCTTCTCCGCCTCGCCCTGGGAACAGCATCCTGTCGACCCTGCTTGCCTTGTACGACAACGCCGGGTCCTCGGCCAGCTCTGTGCGCACTCGTCGCTCGTTCGACGACTCCCGACCCACGTCCGTGCTCTACGAGTCCACCACGAACGACAGCGTCGGCGCCTTTCGCGAAGACGGCCCCGTCCCTACCACCGAGCCTCGCACGAAGAAGAATCTACATTTTAAAAACCCGTTCAGCCGCCACAAGCAGGAGATGGACGGCGGGCCCACAAGAAAGAACCCAGGCGTGTTCGGTGCGCTCGTGGCGAGCACAGGCAACATCTCTGGCGCAGCCGCACCTGCCTCGAGTACGCTCGCGCCGAACCTGAAGCGGCCAGGGTACCACCTCTCCAGGTACGCACCCGCGCCACTGTCTCCCGCGCCCTCTCATCTCAGCGACAGGTACTCGACCGACAACGCCGTGCCCCGCCTGCACACGCTCGAGCTCGAAGAGGCGGAGGCAGAGCGACTCGGCGAGGACGCGCTGCGCCGGCCGCCGAGCGCGTACTTCGACAGCTCGAAGCTGACCGGCTCGAGCTCGACGCTCGAGGGCACGCCGCCGTCGCAGGGCAACACCGCGCCGGGGACGCCGAGCGACGTGCTGCCGCCGCTGCTGAGCAAGAGCCACAGGCGGCAGAACTGGACGCACGTGCTCAAGGACCTGCCGAAGGCGACGTGGAGCCGCGCGAACACGCCGACCGCGAGCACGCCCGGCAGCCCCGCGACGGACACGGACGAGTGGATCACGCCCAAGGAGTGGGAGAAGCTGCAAGAGAAGAAGGAGCGCAAGCGGCGGCGCAAGAAGGCGGAGATCTACGTACGTCCTGTCCGTGCCCGCACGCGCCCCCCGCTCACGCCGCCGCCCAGATCACACGCCACGTCGCCGAGATCATCCAGCGACAAGAGTTCGTGTGCAAGCTCGCGCGCGCGATGATGATGTTCGGCGGGCCGTCGCATCGGCTGCAGGCCCAGATCATGGCCACCGCGCGCGTGCTGGAGATCTCGCTCTCGTGCATGTACCTCCCGGACATGATGCTCATCTCGTTCGACGACCCGACCACGGGCACGAGCAACATCAAGCTCATCCGGCAGGGCGGCGCGTTCGACATCTCGAAGCTGCAGTCGGCGTACAAGCTGTATTGGAAGGTGCGCGCCGTGCGTTTTGCTCGGCAGTGGTGGGCTGATGGGTATGGTAGGTCATCCACGACGACATCTCCGTCAAGGACGCCTCGGCCGACCTGGACTACCTGATGATCTCGCCTCCGCTGTACAACAAGTGGCAGCTGATCTTCTTTGGCGGGATGTGCTCTGCGTCGATCTGCAGCGTCAGCTTCAGCGGGTCGTTCATCGACTCTCTCGTCTCCTTCCCTCTCGGCTGCCTCCTGATCGTCATACAGCTCTTTGCGGCCAGGCACGAGCTGTATTCCAACGTGTTCGAGTACGTGCTCTGCTTCTTGCTTCCTCGGAGCGCGTCCTCATGCCGCCGGCTAGGATCACCGTCGCCACCCTGTTCAGTTTCGTCGCCGCCGCGCTCGCCTCCACCAACTACTTCTGCTATTCGGCCGTAGCTGCGTCGTCCATCGTGCTCATCCTCCCCGTGAGCCGCACCTCGTCTGCGTTCGGGTACCTGCCACTCACGTCTCTGCCAGGGCTACATCATCCTCTGCGGCAGTCTGGAACTGTCCTCGCACAACATCGTCTCGGGCGCGGTTCGGGTCTGTTTTTCGGTCATCTACTCCCTCTTCCTTGGTACGTCCGTCGTCGGATGTGCCCGGGCACAGGGCGCTGACAGGGTGCTGCACAGGATTCGGACTTGCCATCGGCTCATCGGCGTGGACGAAGATCTCGCACCACGACCTGCCAGGCCAGGACGACGTCAGCTGCTCGCTGAGCCACCGCGCGGACGGGCCGTGGTGGCAGCGCACGCCGTCGATCAAGTGGGGTGAGCGGGGCTGTGTTGCGCGCGCCGTCGGGCGGGGGCTGACGTCGCTGCAGCGTTCCTCACGGTCCCGATGTACTCGCTGTGGCTCAGCCTGCGCAACTACGCACCGTGGCGGCGACACGAACTGGTCAGTGCCGTCGTCTTCTCTGGACACGATGCGCTCTGATGCCCGCCGCAGCCTCTGCTGATCGTGATCTCCTGCATCGGCTGGGTGTGCAACCACTTTGCCGGGCTCAAGTTCGAAAACCAGGCCGACATCTCCGCGGCCGTCGGCGCGTTCGCGGTCGGGATCGTCTCGAACCTCTACGCGCGCTTCTTCAAGGGCAACGCCTTCGTCATCATGGTGAGCCCCTTCCACGCCCCCGCGCCCGCCGCCGCTGACCCCGCCGCGCCCCAGATCACCGGCATCCTGTTCCAGCTGCCCTCGGGCGTCGCCAACGGCGGCCTCTTCACCTTCGTGTCGAAGCAGGACTCGGGCCAGTCGTCGACTGACTCGTACCTCTCGGGCTTCCAGGTCGCCCTGCAGCTCGTGTCCGTCGCGATCGGCCTCACCGTCGGCCTCGGCATCTCTCTCGTTTGCGTCTTCCCCATCCAGTCGCGCCGACGCGCTGCCGGCGTGTTCAGTCTCTGATTCCCTCTCCGCCTTTTATATCTCATCTTATCCCTATAGATTTTTATCCATCTCGGTATCATTCATGTATGATCATCGCACAAAGGACAGTTTTGCTGCCGTACTCTTAGACGTTCTCGGTTCCTTGCCTGCTTTGTCTGTAGCATCACACGCGCCCCATATTGCTAGCTTCGTCGCAACCCTCACTTGTACACCATTCTCGATTAGAAACTCATTTATAGACTGGCTTGTTTCCTCAAAAGTACAGTGCTGCCCGAGCGGTCCCGAAGAAAAAAATAATAAATAGGTTCTGCCGCAGCCGCAAGCCCCAGAATGTGTTCAGTGGCCCGGTATGCGGGAGCCGGAAGCGCCGTCTTTGGGATCTGGCCACAGACGATCACAAACGCCACGAAGGCTGCGGCTGCTTGTCTCCTGACGTCATCGGCTATTTTCAGTTTGCAGCCTCCCGAAGCGCAAGGGGCCGCAATGAAAACATGTCTTTGTATCATCTTATCTTTGTCGATATCGGCTGGAGATCATTGAGCACCAGGGGGCGAAGAGGACGACGGCTGCGTACGACGTGGTCTGGCACGATCTGTGACTGCAAGAGCATACGGGAGACAGAGCGGCACATGCGGAGGTCGGCCGCGACGGTGCACGGTCCGTACGCTGGGGCGTCGGCACTGATGCCTGGGCCGACGGCTGTTGTGCAGTGGCAGCCGTTGGGATCATCGACCCCCTGAGGTAGGGCTTGTCAGGCGAATGGTGATTTGCATTGGGGCAGCGGATCCACCTGTGACTTCCAGAAGTAATGACATCTAGGTTCACAGTGAAAGCCGGTCTCCCTGGGCAGCGTGTTCTCTAGTCGGATCAGATGAGCTCTTTCGATGCAGGTGTCGCCGGTGGAGAACGATGCGCCTGCCCCGCCAACAGGCAAGTACAACGTCGTCTACTGCCATATCTTTAGATGCGGCCTCGTCTGCGAGCAGCCCAAACCTGGGCAGCTTGAGGACACACCGTGGGTGCCCACCTATAGCGTTGACGTTTCTGGGCTCGTCCGCTTGGTCAAGTGTGGTGAAGTTGTCAGGATCTAAGCGGAGGTAGGCGATGTGGACGCGTCCGACGACGGTCTCCCCTGAGTTTACACTCAGGATAGGTGGGTGGGGTGCGGAGGCCTATCGGCCCTTGGGAGACATGTCTTCATCCCGTGTGAGGTGA
The DNA here is from genome assembly GCA_000832265.1 of Phlebiopsis gigantea 11061_1 CR5-6. Lineage (NCBI taxonomy): Eukaryota > Fungi > Basidiomycota > Agaricomycetes > Polyporales > Phanerochaetaceae > Phlebiopsis > Phlebiopsis gigantea. The sequence continues at coordinate 38,407 of KN840567.1, forward strand.
TATTGAGCCCGTTTCACGCATTGAATACACATAGATTAGGTGAGTACAGGAGTAATTGTCCCATGTTTACTTCTGGTTGGCATTGAATTTACCAGTCATTCGCTGAGACACATACCCTGGGAACAGCAGGTCCTAGCTGAGGCGACCTGGACGCGAGAATGGGACAGCTTGTGCAGAGCAATTAGACGCAGGTTATTTGACCAACGTCGCGTCACGCAGCACGCGAGTGTCACACATCATACTGCCCGTGACTATAACGGTAACACTGTGACGCATGTAATGAGTGGCGCACGTCCAGCGGCGAGGCCTCTCTACACCTCGACCTGCCCTCAACCGGCGGTGTTGACCTGCCCTCAAGCGGTGTTGCCCAGCCGCGTCTAAAGCGAGCCCCTCCTCTTCGCCCTCCACTCGCATAGCAGCTCCCACCCCCACAGAGCTTGCACACAAGCGGCCGCACGACATGGCTCCCCTGAAGGGGCGCAGAAGGTTTGTGGCCGACCTCGAAGACGCCACCGTCGCCTGCCAGGCCGGCATCGAGGCGAAGGGGCTCAGCGTGCTAGGCGGGTACTTCCCGCGGCGACGGTACGCGTGCGATGCTGACGAGTGCGCGCCAGACATCACCGGTGGCGACGACGAGGGCTCCATCCTGTGCGAAGTAGTCAGGTCGTTGGGGGGCGAACGCGTCCTGGTGCTCACCATGCTCGTCACCGGTGCGCATACACGCACCTAGCCTCTCGCCGCGGTGTCTCACCCGCCCGCAGATACCTCCGAGTACCCGAGCAGCCACAGCTGGATATGCTTTTCCCAGGATGAGAACCTCTCCCCCGACGTCTTGGACGTCGTCCAGAGCGCATCCGACGCAGGATCGCGCACAATCCTCGAGATGGTGAACACGCTGCTCGCCTCGCTGGCCAGGAAGCTGTTTGCGCCCAAGAAACAGAAAATCCCCGCAGCAGCCACGTCCGACGAGTCCGAATCCGAGCCCGAGTCGCTCATGGAAGCAGACGACGACTCCACGTACAACGAACACACCGACGAGGAAGACTTTGGCGGCCGGACATCGGTCCTCGACGCAGGTACCACCTTTGACCTTGCCTCCTTGAAGCGGTGAGCCGTCGCCATCTCTCGCGCCACACTGCGGGCAAAACCCGCTCAATCCAGCAGATTCATGCTGGAAACACCACTGTACTCGCATGACCGACTGTTCACTAGGTGTGACGCGTTACGGGTCGAAACAGTTCACTCGTGACCTAAACGTCCAAGCAGCCAATGAGGGCGAGTACCGCCCGGAGCCGCTCGCGAAACGCCCACTGGACACCCCTCCGTGACTCGTTGCACTGTTTGCCCGCGCCCTGTTCAGAAGGGGCGCTGACCAATTGTTCACGTCACGCGTCTGAACAAGTTTGGGGCGAACAAGTGTAATGGATCACAGAGGGGACCGATGCTACGCGACCTCACAGAGGGGACCGACGCTACGCGACCTCATTAGCTGGAGCCGAGAGCTCACTGGCTCACAATCGTCACGCGTCACATACCGTGAACAGTTGGTCGTGCGGTACAGTAGATGCCGAAACAATTCCACTACAATGCATCCAGCATCCACACGCGAGAAACTGGATGCATTGTGTATGAGCATACACATGGTAGACCCATTTTGAGTGTTTCCCTCCATTCAAAATGAGTTTACAATGGTTTGCAAAGGATGGACCCACTTGTTTTGGTGTCCATGACGTTTTCAGCATGAGTTTGGTGCATATGTGGAAGGATTCCCGCAGTGCCAGACACTCTCTCTGACACAACCCCAGGGACTTTGACGAGGTCATCGCCCTGGGCTACCGCCCGGGCCTGACGCGCATCGGCGTCAGCGAGCTCGTGCTGTCCGTGTCGCTCCCGACCTACCGCCTGGCGTCGCGAACGTCGCCCCGTGCGCTGATGGCATGGGACGCGCGCCTGCTCGCCAAGTCGCGGCACCTCACGCTGCTCGTCTCGGGCATCCGCGGCGCGTACCCCGTGTTGTCCGCGAACGGACACCTTAGCCAAGCCGCGCACGGCACGGCGGGCCTCCAGTTCAAGGTCGGGCTCACGCGCAGGTACAAGCCCGCCCCCGACGAGGTTGCGGACCTCATCCGCACCTTCTCGACCATCGAGCACTCGCCTCACATCGACGTCGGCCCGGACGGGCTCTACAGCTCCGAGACGAGCTTCAACGACGACGAGGCGCCGGAGGACGACGACGCATTCGCGTTCAGCCTGAGCGCAGCGCTCGAGTCGCTGTTGAACGACCGCTTCCTTGAGCTCGTTCAACTCCGAGTCAGGCATTCCATTGGGTGGGCTGCGGCCGAGGCTCTGCTCAACAAAGTGCACCGCATGCAGAAAAGTGCAGAAGATATTCTGCTCGAGCATAGTCTGGTGCGGTGTATTCACCGTTCAGCGAGCTCTCCGCGTCTAACGTGTGGTGCGGTAGGACATTCTGCAGGCCGACGGCGAAGAAGAAGAGCTGGCAAAGAGTTATACTCTGCCGCCCGACCCTTTTGCGTTGCTGGACACTTCCGATCGTCTGAACCTGCCACTTCTCGCGTTCTCATACCTCCTGCGTCGACTGACGGTGAGCACCACGATGAGATCAAAGGCACCATTCCTGACAACCCAACTCCTAGCTATGTCCCCGGTACTGCCTGATCTGCTACGACAAGATCGAGACAGAGTTCGAAGCACTGAAACCCTACGTCTGCAGCGACAAGCTCTGCACATACCAGTACTACAGCCTGAACCGCGGGCCGTCGCTCGAGGTGCGCCTCCGCACCGCAGACGCGCGCTCACCCCGCTCACCGTGTGCGCCAGTACGAGATATGCTCGAAGCCGCAGACGGTCGACCTGCTCGTCTCGCTGGCGTACATCGCGGCGCTTGAGGGCGGCCTGTCGGACTTTCCCGACGGCATGAACCTGCAGGTGACCCCGGCAGGCCAGAAGGCGGCGCACGATTTCGACACGCTGTCGGAGGCGCAGGTGCGTGCTCGCACGGGAGGGGGGATGCGAGATGCGCGCGCTGACGACGACGCACATGCGCAGAAACGCACCGCGGTCGCGATGCTGATCAACACCATCCCGCCCGTGTCGGAGATGAAGCGCGTCCTGATGCGCAAGTTCAAGAACGGGAGGCCGAAGCTGAGGCTGCAGCACGTGTTCACGTCTGTGCCCCCCGCGGCGTGGTCTGTGCTGCGTTGGTGAGCTCTTGTCGCGCCGGGAACGGTGGCGGTGTGTGCTGAGGTCGCACGCAAGGTGTGTCGCGTCGTGCACGTCGCATATCGAAGAGCTCGTGGAGGCCAGTGACCAGGTCGTCGGCATCGGTGAGCGCCGTGCTTGACGCAGCGATAGGCCGCGGTAACGTGGGAGGGCGCAGGGTCGGGGTTCCGCCAGTTTCGGTTCACGGTGGGCGCTCCGGATGCGGAAGCCAAGTTTTACGCCGCACAGAGGCAGGCTATTCAAGAGGACAGCAATGCCCGGGCGTACCCTTCGCTCTTTGTGAGTCCAAGCTGCTTTTTCATGTTCATGATTGGGAGGCAATAATATGGTATCAGGGCTTCCATGGCTCTCCTGCGAAGAACTGGCATTCTGTGCGTGGACGGTACATCGCGTCGCTGTACGCTGAAGCTGACTGCTTTTAGATCATCCGCCACGGGCTGTGGTTCAAGGAGATTGCCCACGGCCGCGCGTACGGAAATGGTGAGTAGCCCGTCGCAGTTCACATACTTGACTGACACGCATCTAGGCGTGTACTTTGCCAAGGATGCCAACTACTCCATCAATGGATACGCCCGTGCGGCGTCGTGCAGCTGGGCGCAGTCCGAAATCCAGGTGCGCAGCTGCCTCGCGCTCGCGGAGGTCGTGAACCTGCCGGCGCAGTACACCCACATGAGCCAGCAAATGTTCGTCGTCCCGCAGACGGAGTGGATCGTCTGGTGCGTGCCCGCGATCTCGCGGAATACGCGCGTACTGAGGCCCTGCGCAGCCGCTACCTGCTCGTCAGCGGCGTCGTGGCGAACGTGGCCCCGGGCGCGGTGAAGGCGCCGGGCGACGCCGTGCCGTGCATCCCGATCGACCCGCAGCACCCGCTCACGATGTCGGGCACCGCCGACGGCGGCGCGTCGGGCAACGTCAAGATCATGATCCCGGAGCCGTCGCACAAGCTCGACGGGCTGCTCGAGCAGCGCCGTGCGGAGTACGTCGACGATCCGTTCGATGACGAAGACCGGGCGGTGCTCGCCCACGTCGACGCGCCCGCGAGCCCGCCGGGACAGTCTGCAGAGATGGCGGAGGACGACTGGGAGCACGACCCGAGCTGGGTCGAGCAGTGCGTGCAGCACATGCTGCCGCCCCCGGTCGACGCAAGCCCGACGGCGGTGTCGTCTGTCCAGAGGGAGCTCGCGGCGATGCTCAAGGAGCAGGAGCAGGCGCGCAGTCTGCGCGAGCTCGGGTGGTACATGCCGCCCGAGTTTGTGGGCGACAACCTGTTCCAGTGGACCGTCGAGATGCACTCGTTCGAGCCGGCCCTGCCTGTGGCGCAGGACATGGCTGCGCGGTGCGTTCGCCGCCCTCCGTCTGCGTCGTCGGCTGCTGATCTCGCGTGTTTGTTTTAGCGGCGTGAACTCGCTCGTGTTCGAGATTCGGTTCCCGCCGAACTTTCCTCACTCGCCGCCGTTCTTCCGTATCCTCAAGCCCCGCTTTTTGCCGTTCATCCACGGCGGCGGCGGTCACATCACCGGAGGTCAATCGTGCCGCAGATAATCAGAGTACCGACGACTGACCCAAGCACACAGGCGGTTCGATGTGCATGGATCTCTTGACCGCCGACGGTGAGCATCGCCACCGCTGCAGGTAGCTCACCCAGCTGAGTTCCGTGTTTGCAGGCTGGCTTCCGTCGTACAGCATCGCAGCAGTGTTGCTCCAGATCAAGCTTGCTATATCAAACCTAGACCCTCGCCCGGCTAGATTGGCCGCTAACTGGGATACGTGTGTATCTCTGTATTCATTTGTTCGACCTTCCCTAAGATGTCTTGCCCCAGTCCATATACGATGCACGAGGCGGTACAGGGCTTCCGACGCGCCGCGAATGCACACGGCTGGCGGGTAGGCACATCTCCCTGTGCTCATCAGCGATGACTGCTAACCTCTTCCTCGAGGTTCCGGATACGCTCAATCGCATGTAGTTGTTCACTGGGCCGGCGGAAGCGCGGGCGAGTCTGCAAGACCTGGGGTGTATGATTAGAGAGCGGTGTAGGATAGTGTTATTGCTGAATATAGGACCTGAATTGTACCAGCCCGGCCGGAGAATTTGACCCATTGTACGCTCGGGTACACTCGTGTTTTCGGCAAGTATCATCCTCAGTCAATATCCTCGTGTGCTGCATGCTCTCGAGAAATGGCAACGGTGCCTGAAGCGGCGACGACGGCGGAGGCGGATCAATCGGCGCCACACCGCTCGGACAATATCCTAATACGGCAAATGAGTGATTGGCGCCTCTTTCGAGCCCGTCAGCCGGCCGTGGGCCGTTGCAGCGTCGACATCGTTGTTGTCGACCACCACCATCCTCTCATTCTCCCTTCCCCTCTTTCCCATCTCTTCACGCTCTTTTTGCTCTCGGTGCCCGGTCCACTCACGATAACAACAAGAAGCATCCTCAATATCGTCTTGTAAAGCTGTAAACATTATGGTCAAATTCTCGAAGATGCGTGTGAAGGGCGGTCCCGTATTTCATCACGTTAAACGAGACTGTACGTGCATGGATGTCGCATCGAGGCGGGTGCTCACCCGCTTGTAGCCTGCTCCAGCGGCGGGTTCTACAAGAACCCTACTGCAGGTCAAAGCGTTTCGGCGACCTCACCTTTGAACATCACGTGGGACCCGTCTTGCATGACCACCACCGCCGTCGACATCTACCTCTACGACCCCAACGCGGCGACCCCCCGCATCCACATGTGGGAGACCGTCGATTTCGCACCCGGCTTCTACGAGGCCACCCTCAACGCCAAGTGGTGGAACTCCAGTTCCACGGCCAGCCTTCAGCTCGCCATCGTCGAGGGCGGTACCGCCCCGTTCCTGGCCACTCTGCCTGCTGGTCCTGTCTTCACGGCCACCTATGACTCCTCGGCGACCAACGTCACGGAAAACACAGCGACCTCTTCGATCCAAGTCGTCAACAACGTCCCCAAGACTACCCAGAGCCTCTCCAAGGGCAAGGTCGCCGCCGCCGTCATCATGCCTCTCCTCATCGTTGCCGCGATAATCGCCGGTGTCTACATCAAGATCAGCAGGCAGAAGGGCAGGGAGAAGCGCAAGAGGTGGAGCGAGGTCGTCGACAAGCGCATGTCCACCATCTCCACCGACTGGAAGTCCGTCACCCCCGCCGGTGCCTCGGCGGCCATTCGTGCGAGTATGGCTTTCGGCGAGGGTGGCGAGCGCGCGTCGTCTTTCTCGTTTGGTGCTATACGTCCCACCAGCTCCATCGCCGTCGAGAGCGGTCACGCAGGCATCGGCGCAAAGGGTCTCGCCGCCAACGGCGGAGGCATCGACCTCACTACGCCTCAGATGTCTGAACTGCGCTCAGGTCCCCGCCCTCAGGTTGCCACAGGCGAACGCGTTTCTCGGGTCTCCTTCGCCGCGGACACCCGCCCGTCCGGCGAGTCCCGCCGTAGCCAGTACAACTCTCGCACCAGCCGCGCGTTCCACACCGGGCACGTCCCCCCTCTCCCGATGCGTCAAGACTCGGGAGAGCTCTCCCCCACGCAGACTCATGGTCCCATGTCTCTTTCCGCGGAAGATATCAACGCTCGCATGTCGGGGCCGGAGACCACCTCGGGCTCCAGTGTGGATGAAGTCATGCCTGCGCTCAGCAGTGAGTGCCATGACGATCTTGTTTGGATCGTCGAAACTGATGGCTTCATGAATGATAGTGATGCGAACCGGTGCTGGTGGTCTTAGCACTGATGACCTGCTCTTCCCGCCCGAGCCAGCTCTGCCATCTCCCCCCGAGCCCAGCTTCCAGATCCCCAAGACGTCCATCGTCGGCGTCATGCCGATGCAGCCCATGCCCGCGAGTGTCATGTCGCCCGACGAGATGCTCCGCGCGTATGCCGAACGCCGCGCCGTTGCTAGCCCGCCGCCGATCGGCGCGCCGGCGCTTCCGGCCCCCGTCGTCAACTACAACGGCAACGGCATGCGCACCCTCTACTCTCCCACCAGCCCTACGACGGATATCCGCAAGAGCTTCGCGCCCACCGAGAATAGCAGGTACTCTCTGGAGGACGCGTACGGAGGCACGGCACACTAGGCGTGCGTATGCGCGGTCATCTCCCCCCTGCGACACCTCTAGGTGAACTGCGGCTAAAACGTCTCCTCCATCCCTCTTGATTGTATGATTTATTATCTATTACCGTTTTTCCGATCCCACTACCCTACCTCTTTAACGTCCCGCCTTCCGCGTAGCCCATTGTGTGTCTGACCCCTCCTTTATCTCTTGTGTTACTGTTTAACTCGTGCCTATGCACGTATAGTCTCGGTCAACTCTTCTGCGTTCTTGGCTCGGCGTCCCTGGTACCGCTTGGCGATATCTCTCGATTCACACCACACGACCGTGTCGTTTTTGTATACCCCTTAAAGTTCCACCCCTTACATCGAGCGACGTATTACATCCCTTTCTCCGGTCTTTCTTCGCTCGTTGTAACTAGTGTCTCCCTTGGTGTTGCCGTCGTCGACGACGGCATTCGACCTGCGTTCTCGGTGTTGGACCACGCGTGCCCTTTTCTCTTCACCTGCACCGCGCTGCCCGTGCATTACATACCAAATCCAGGTTTTTGACTTATTTCGGTGGCGCCGGAATACTTCGCGTGACGTGTACACTAGGTGCGATGCAGGACCCGCGGCCGACTACGCTTCGTCCACCTCGCCTTCGAGCTCGTCGTCCCCCTCGGCCGGCTCGCGGCGCACGCCCGTGTCGACGGTGCCCGGCTCGGGGAACCAGCCCCAGACCCCAAAGTCGACGCGCAGCTCGCCGCCGCGCGACACGGCGACGTCGACGCCCTCGGCCGCGAGGGCGTCGCGCTGGCGCTGCGCGCCGTCCGTGCCCGGCCCGCGCGACGAGATCGTGCCGTTCGACGCGACGACGCGCTGCCAGGGCACGGGCGGGGCGGCGTCGGGCGAGAGCCACTTGAGTGCTGACGGCGGGTCAGCCGACCGCGGGGCGCGGGGCGCACGGCGCACGCACCTTGGCCGACGTGGCGGGAGTGGCGGGGCATGCCGATGAGTTTGGCTACGTGTCCTGAGACATGGACGGTTCAGCTGCAGGGCGACCGCGTACATAGGTAGGTTTACCGTAGCTTGTGACCTTTTGAGGGGGGATTTGGCGGACGACATGGTACACCTGGATATTAGATTAGTAAATGCATCACGACACATATTCTGTTTCAGTATGTTTAAATACGTACCGCTGCATGGAATTCGGCGCTGTCCATGATACGCTCAGTGTGAACGTCAAAGCGCTGCAACGAGTCACCGAAACGCGGGGTCGGAGCCGGCTTGCTCCCAGTATAGCAAGTACGAACACGACTCTGCATTGAGCAATAAAAATTAACCTCGCAGCTTCGCCATTTCTCATGCGTAGTTTATTACCTCTGTTCCCCATCCGCTTTCATGGCATATCCAATCTGACCAATGGTTAGTCGGATTTGGTTGGTCAATTGGGCATTCGGACGTTGGATATAATGATGGCATCAATGGTTTTACCATAACGAGCACATGGTAGACGACTAGGTAAAAGTAAAGAGTCATTAAAAGCCGGAACAGCAGGGAAAGCATGTACTAGCATGATAAAACGACAGGGTCAGCACATGTAACTTGTAACTAGTTACATGTAACTTGTAACTAGTTACATGTAACTTGTAACTAGTTACATGTAACTTGTGACTAGTTACATGTAACTTGTAACTAGTTACATGTAACTTGTAACTAGTTACATGTAACTTGTACTAGTTACACCTTTCTGGGAGCCTGAGGGAGCTCGACGTAAGCTTTGTCCCAACGCCGGTTCACTTGCGGTTCACTGGCAGACATACCTGATGAGACGATGCAGTGTGGCGAAGGGGTGAAGATATATTTTATTCGTCGCATAGCACGCCAGCAGCTCGCCTGAACCTCGAGGAACTGTGTTCACGGCCATTAATTATCGGAGTTGCTCCTCCACGTCCGTGCGTTCGACTGACTCCTGGCGAAGGTCACACGTCCATCGGCATGCACGAGTGTTGCTCTGCAGTTTGGCGTTCACGAAAATAGAGTTCCTGATCCCCTCACGTTTTCAGCACAGCTGCACGAGTTCGGAGATCACCGTGTCCACTCTACTACGGGTTGGCCCCAATTTCGCTTCGGTAAGGCTTGAGGATATTGTGAGTTCAGGACAGTTCCGTGGGATAATGCGGCCTACGAATTTCCATATATCAGCGTGCAGTTCCGACTAGTCTTATCGCCAACCACGCCGCCGGGCAGCTGAGCACAGGGCGCCCTGGAAATCGAAATCATGTAGACAGGTACGCCCGCAGGCCAATGTTTAAAAACAGGTACCCTTTGTCGCTAGAGCTTCGCGTTCCAGCATTGAGCACAGGAAGCATGGCTGACCTGAACATCCCCATCGATGTCGCCCAGATACTTGCGCTGTTCATGGAGACTCTCTTCTATGGTACGTACCTCGGCCTGCGACCTACTTCTCGATGTGCTTACTGCTCCTTGTTTCATACACACGCAGGCCTGTATCTGGTATCGTTCGGGGTGTGCATGTATACCATGTTCATCGTGGGACGCTCAACGACTCGCCAGCGCGTTTTTAACTTCGCTATCGCCATTCTCCTGTTCACCTTCGCCACGCTCGACGTCGCCCTCCTGCTACGACACGTTCTGGATGCCTTCATTTGGTACCATGGTCCGGGTGGAGCCACCGAAGAGCTGGGCGATATATCCTACTGGGTCAGCGCAATGAAAACAGTGGCGTATGTAGCCCAAACAAGTATCGGCGATGCGGTGTTGGTACGTGCCTCGTCGTGGGTGGTCGTGGTCTTCTGTCCCTGAGCCATTGCAGATCTACAGATGTTATATTGTTTATGGCCGTAATTGGAAAGCAGCTTTTCCTCTATGTCTATTGTGGGCAGCGGGCCTTGGTGCGCAGCACAATACGCCGACATCTGACGTGTGCTGATCCAAATGCGACAGTGACCGAGGGGTTTAATTGCTATATCGTGTTCGCCACGCATACTAATGCGCTCCTCAGCACCGGTGAACTGGCGCCGTTCATCATCTCCATGATGAGCATCACCCTTGCCTTGAACCTCATTGCCACGTGTACGCTCTTTGCACGTTTTATTCAGCCCGAAAGCTCACCTTTCGACAGCCATGATTGTATACAAGATCTGGTCAATCAAACGCTACTCAAGAGATTTCTTTGGAGCCCTTGGAGAGAGTGGTCTACGCCGGGCTATCCGCATCGTGGTGGAGTCGGGTCTGATGTACTCTCTCGGAGTCGCTGTCTTCTTCATTGTTTACGTCGCTGGTAACAACGCTCTCTATGGTGTTTCAGATTGCGTAAGTCCATTCTTTGTTTAAAGGCCACTTGATAAGTGCTAAGGGGGCTTGCGACACAGGTTGTGCAGATCATTGTAGGGCGCGTTCATATGCTTCTCATATATTCGAGCTCATTTATCCTGGTCAGGGTATCTCGTTCAACCTGATCATCATTCGTGTCGAGCAGGGGAGAACGGTCGAAGCAGAGTACACGTTGACGTCAACTCGGTCCGGCGGCCCTCGAACCAATCGACGCCCAAAGCTCCGTCTGCCCCGCCTTGTATTCAATAGAACACAAGCGGGTGGCACAGACGATCCATATGGAGTAGGGTACGACGCCTGCTCCAGTGTAGCTCAAATCAGGGATCTCAACACATCCCGTGCGATGTGTGATCTTCCCTGCGCTGTGAATAAGGAGGACGAAGAGTCGAACGTTGCCCGAGGCCCCCCATTTACAACGCCATGCGACATTACTAGTACCACTTGATTGAGGCACCTTTTTCTGGAATACAGTGGTGTGTTTTTTGAAGCTGAGCATTTTATAAGATATTCTAAAGGACATATTATGTGTGTATCACAGATATCGTCTTATTTATGAGCCCATGTCCCTGAACGATGTACGGCCGCAGCTGTCGACTCTATCGCAAAGGCGTAGCCTCTTGTTTGTTGAAAGTAGCAGATGAAAGTATCCAGAAGCCGAGAGCGCAGGTCGTTTAAGTTGGAGGAACGCGGCGGAGGGCCCCGAATTTCGGTGATCTGGCCGGGCCGTAAGGTTGACGACGAACGCCACGAAGGCTCGCCTAGAGCAGTCGAACCAGCTCATGATCAGCCATTTCTGTGTGCATACGTCATCCATTTTTAACGCTTCTCGTAGATTGTAGCGCGGAGGTGGCTATATAGTAAGTCCATTACAGGTCTTGGTATTGCTATTTTAGTCTGATTTGTGTCCAAAGATCGACTTGGGCATCATCAGGCCAATCTACACCGAGGAATGAGGAAGACGACAACTGCGCGAAAGGAAGTTTACTCACGACGTAGTTCGGCATGTCGACCTGCAAAATAATGCGTGGGTTGAAGCACAGGGGGTGTGAGGATGAGAGGTACGCACCACTTCGTGCATGCGAAGGTCAGCCGCGACACTGCACAGTACGTACGCTTCCTCGCTGGACAGGCCGTGCTCTGCTCCGAGCGTCCTGATCATGTGGCGCACGGCGTCGCGAGCCGCTTCGCGAATATCTGGGAGCGTGGTCGGCGTGCTGATACTTGGACATTAAATGAATAGTGATACCTGGGCCGACGCCTGTGGTGCAGTAGTAGCCGTTGGGATCGTCCACCCCCTTGTGCGTCGAGAAGTGTGGGGTTTTGACGTAGGGCTTGTTCTTCACCACACTCAGACGGACGGTGATCTTCATGGGGGTTTCGATGGCGGATCCGCAGACCTCTAGAGTGGGGAAGTCGCAGTGAAAATTCAAAGCTGGTTTTGGGAAGCATACCTCCGTCACCTTGGGTAGCGTGCCCGTCCTTTGCACGGATTAGACGAGCTCGTTTCGATGTGACAGAGGTGCCGTACTCACGCCGGTGGAAAACAACGCGCCCTCTACTTCAACTGGCAAGTACAACGTCGTGCCCTTGGTCAAGAACTTCGTGTCGACGTTCCCCCCTGTCCGATACGGCGGGATAGTCGAGTGCGGACCCTTCTCCCTGAGCGCGACGCCCATCTCCCCCGCAAACGGCCGCAGCGGGACCTTGATGCCCTTCATCTTGTCGAACCAGGCGTGGTGCGCGCCCGCGGGGAGGTCCCAGATCTTGAGGTATGGCTCCGGGAACTCGTCCGCGAGCAGCCCGAACCCGGGTAGGACGCCCGTCCAGCCCCACTCCGCCGTCACGACGTCGAGGATGTCCACCTGCAGCGTGTCGCCGGGCTGGGCGGTCTCGATGTATATGGGCCCATTCACCTGGTCGAGTGTGGCGATGTCGAGCGCGGCGAGGGCCGACGTGGCGGTGGTGGGTGTGATTTGCCCGTTGGACGCATCTAGACAGTCAAAGCTGACGGTATCGCCTGACTTGACTCTGAGGATAGGCGTTATGCTGGGGTGTAGAAATCTATGAGATTGCGGTGCCTATGGAACACATAACTTGACTTACCTGTTGTCCCATGCCAGGTGACATTGAGACCGCTTGACGGAGTGTATAGACATGGCTTGGATGTGCTCAAAGTGTGATCTGTCCCACATCTAGTCATGGCTGGCGTTATATAGATGTCTTGCAAAGCCTGGGAATTATTCGTTGAGGCACATGCCCCTGTGAGACAGCTGCTCTAAGCTGAGACGACCTGGATGCGATAACGGATAAAATAGTTGGGCAGACTATGCGGGGAAATAATTATTTGCGGATAGCTGAGCAAAATCACGTTTAGAGAGACGATTTTGTTTTAACAGCAAGATATTCGCCTCCCGCGGCACGAGATGGTCGGGTCGAGAGCAGGAGGGCAAGCGTGACGGTAAGGACGTGACTTAGACGTGAGTGTCACGTAGATCTGCCCACGTCACAGTGAGTGACATTCGCGGTCTCGCAAGTCACGCCTATGCTCGACCTCCTCCTTATTCTCGTGTGGCCTGCGCTCTTCCAACTTCCAACTTCCCTCCATAAATCCGGACTGGTATACCAAATAACCTGGCTCTGCGACTGCACGCGACATAGCTCTCAGCTCGACCCTACCACGACTCAACTTTGACATACGTCCACATCCAACGAAGGGATGTCCGAATCACTCTACGCATCCTGCGCGGAGGTCCTTTCATTCGCGCAATCTCAAAAGGACGATCTATCTGCCCTTCTGAACCCAGATACTGGCTTTGCGCCAAAACTGCGCCGACTATGCCAGGAGCAGCTACAGGAGGCCGAGGAGAACGCGGACGGGAGGTATTCAGCAGAGGAGCTGGAGGCGTTGCGCATGGAAAGCGATACATGGGGTCTTTTGCAAGCTGTCATACCGTGAGTATACCCTGGGCACGTATAGTCTCTCCCCGTACTTAAATTCGCAGCATGCGCAAGACCAAACCGCCGACATACCCACGAGCCTCACAGCTGCTTGCCGAGAATCCGTACACACCAAGTTCGACTCTGGCCCAAGCAATAATGCACGCCTCGCGGCTACTCTCAGAGCTCATAGCAGTCCGTGAGTGGCTGCACGAGACTGCCCCCCAGCCACACTCTATCGACGCGACCACCGGGTACTGGAAGTTCACGAAGCACCAACTCATGCAGTCGCTGCGAATGGGCAAGTCACTGTCGTTAAGCGGAATGGACCCCGACGCGGTGAACAGAGAGGAGAACGGCGCGCTCGCGTCCGACGATGCAGTGAGTGGCCTCGCATACGGCAGAGCGAACATGCTCACGCGCGGCACAGAGCTACGAGAAATCCCTCATACACGCGCTGTATGCGCACATTCGCGCCGGCAGACTCGAAGACGCCATCGACCTGTGCAAAAAGGCGGACCAGCCGTGGCGCGCGGCGAGCATCCGCGGGTCCCTGCTGTTCCAGTGGCGCGCCATAGCGAGCGAGCCGCGGGAAGCCGACGACATGGACGACGCGGACGACTTCGACTCGTGGCGCGGAAACCAGCGGCGGAAGCTCTGGAAGTCGACCTGCACACGAGCTGCACTTAATGTGAGCTTTCTGTCCCATGCCCGTGCCCTGGCTCACGATATCACAGCCAAACCTCTCGACCGTGGAACGCGGTCTCTACGCCGCGCTTGCTCCCACTCCGCAAACAGCGTCACATCTCAAGGCCGCGTGCCGGACGTGGTCCGACCATTTATGGGCCCAAATCAACGTCGTGTGCGAGGAGAAAGAGAGCGCCGAGCTGTCGCGTCTGAGAGAGAGCTTCTGGGAGAACCCTTCGGAGACGGACCTGCAGGGACCTGACATGCACGTGGGGATTGACGAGGACGCTGAAGAGGAGGAGTGGGAGAGGGAGGTTCGAAGCTCGTTAGAGTCGTTGAGAGATGTCGGCGTCGAAGAAGGGTAAGTACCGTATTGTCGGAGAGTTTGCTTTGGCTAACACGTAGTAGACCCTCGTCGGACAACCCGTACCATCAATCACAGCTACAGATTATCTTGGACAACACAAGCGGTCTTTTGGAGACCTTTGCTGCACATCTGGAGGATGGCTCGTACAGCCCCTCAGACTCCGAGTGCGTATATGCGTGTACCGCATGTCGGCATAAACTTACTGTGGAATCGAGCTAGGTATCCAACAATGACACGTTTCTTCGCCCACCTGTGTCTCTTCCTCCAAATGATCGACTTGTCTCCACCACCATTAGCAACGCAAGTCATCCTCGAATCGTACCTTCAAGTCCTCGAGGCTGCTGGTCAACGAGAACTCATCGCCATGTATGCGGGCGCACTTGGCGACAACGCCGTCGAGCGATATGCCATGTTCCTGGCCTCTCTCGAGCTCTCCGCGGATAGAGCTGAGCGCCGACTCGCCTTGACTCGTGCGAGGGACCACGGCCTTGACATGGTGCGGGTCGCGGTTGTCACCGCAGAGCGGACCGTCGAGAAAGCATTCTCAGTGAGTCGTATTTCTTACCAGATGGAGCGCTCGCTGATCGACGTGGTTTTGCAGAATTTGCCCCCCGCGAAGGGCCCACTTCCGTCCGTGATTGGCCTGCAAGCACCTGCCACCGACGCGGAGTTGCTTCTTGTCCGCTCGATAGAATGGACGACGTTCATGGAAGACACGTTCGACACCGCGCTTGAGCAGGCCAACGTTATTCTGCGGTACTTCCTCGGTAGGTCCGCATGCCGCATCTTCCGTGGCGTTTGCTCATTCCCAGTACAGGGTGCGGCCGTGTACAGGTCGCCAAGGCGGCACTGGAGCTACTGCCTCCCGAGCTCAGCTCCATCAAGGACCCAGAGGAACTCTCGAACGAGTACATACAGTATCGCCAGTTCTTCCAAGTATGGGAAACGCTCGATAGGGTGACGGAGTGTCAGGCGCTGGAGGTCCCGCAGATGACCAAAGATACGCGGGCTGCTTGGTTGAGCGACTACAAGGTGAATGACACCTGCATATGATCAGAGATCGTTGTGGAAGCTAATGATGCACGCAGACTCTGGTCGAGCAGGCGAGGGAGCAGATAATCATTCTACTGACAACAGAATGGCTCGTTGCGGACTCGGAGCGGCGCACTGGTGAGGATGATGTTCAGCTCCAGTGGCAGCGTCTTAACTAACATAAAATCTCTCTAGGGGACCGACGCACACGCGAGCTCATCCGTATACGCCAGCTTTACATCCCCGAGCTCATCATCCGCCTGCACGCGATGCTCTACAACTCCCGCACGCGAATCCCAGAGTCAGTGATCCCCTTACACGCTGGCTGCTCCCCGTACTAACCATCCGGATCCAGAAACCTCAAACACACGCTGCAGCTCGCGGACATCGTCGCAGATTCTCGGTATCGGCTGTACGACGACTTCGGCAAGCAGCCAGGCCGTCGGATCAGCGACTACCTCAGTGCGGTCAGGCAGGCAGTTCTCGGCGGGTTGGAGGGTGGCGGGTCGGATCCTTTCCGTGTGGTGACGCTGTAATCTCGTGCTTGTGTGCGTCTTGTGTGTCGTCCTCCCGGCGCGTCCTTGCTGACGCGAGCTTATAGCTATTTAGTATTGATCTGCTTGTGTTGGAGCGTGCTGTCGAGTGATCTGTGTGCAACAAATGCGAGGCTCGCGCCGTCTGACATGAACGATCCGTAGTGAAGATTTTCGCGTGGATAAAATTCATCAATGCTTCAGAAAGGTGAGAACGCGGGGTTTCAGCAGTGGAGCCCGGTGCATGGGTGTGAACCAGCGGTCGGTACGCCCGCCCTGCCATCCCAGATCCGTGGTAACCGCCCCTTACCGGCGCGTGGACCCGTTCCCCATACTTGTCCCGGTACAACGGGACTCCCGCGTCGACGTGGGGTGCCTGGGAAGGACCTGATGGCGACTTAGCCTTGGTGAGCGACGGCCACTTGAGTTCATGTCGTCAATTCACACACACATGTCTGTTTAGTGCTGTGGTTAGGTTTCGACGCCAGCTTGCGAGTCGAAGGACCGCGAGGCGTTCGGGCTATCTCAGCCCTGCTGCACGAAAGTTCGAGGGCGCACATTTTGAGAACGACGCTGGGGGTACAGACCTGGCGCCAATGAAGCTGTTCCAGCCCCGATGGCTGAGTTTAGCGTTCGGTCGAATACCACGCCTATCTTGCCGGCACGTCAAGTCAGATCGACAAAGGATCCGGCTCGAGGATGGCAAGGTTACAGAAATCATCTTCATGATGACATACGTCCGTCTCGAACAAATGTCAGACCCACCTGCACTCTCACCAGGGTCGGAGCCTCGGATGTCATGATTACCGTGGGCGTGGGCTCTGCCAGCGGTACCGTTGGGAACCCCGTGCTAGCCCGCTCAAATCAAGGTTTGTCACTTGACTCTACGCCACTCTTGCAGACGTTGACCATGGGAGCTCGCAGGACCGTGCTTGACTGTTCGTAGCCGAGTGCACCCGCCCCATGGGACGGTGCCGACGGCGTGAATCCGTGGTACGTCAAAATTGCTGTATTTTCCCACGATATCTTACTGCCGATGTCTGACGCGGTGGGAGACTGACCTCTGAGCACATCACAATCCAGGCACCTCCGTTGGTCATTATATCAATTTTTGAGGTGCTCGAGAGAGGACGAAATGACCCATCAATACCGAGCCATGTCCGGTTCGAGCGTGCCTCCGTCGGAAACCTCGCTAAACGGTGGATTTGGCGCGATGCGGTGATCATCTTCACAAGTAATTTGTAAGTGCCGCTGCGTTGATCCCTCTAGGGCATTCATGTGGTACAGTGGGATTGATATACATCAATGCAGGAGCGCAAAAATGCAGCGACCGATACCATCGACGTTGTGTCTAGCCAGGATTTACGGCGGTTCCGTCTCACACCGCACGTGTAGCGATAATTAACTTGCCACAGGTTCTAGCTCCCAGCGGGTTGCCCTATGTTGTAGAAGACAGCACGTATACTCATTTGGCCCTGCCGTCACACTCGGTAGACGGGTGCAGGGCGGGTGCTCTAAGGCCCCGCCGTCATCTTTTGCTGGTGCCGAGCACGGCACAGGCCTCGAGACCCACAGTCCTGTGAGCCCAGGTGGCGGCGATACTCGTCGTGAATGCTGGCCGACAGGATCGCGACTTTAGGGAACCAAGGACAGGAGGAACGCGTCTCTCTGACAAGTATAAAAGTACAGCGCAAGAGCCCATAGCTCTCCAGGACATCGAGTTCTCTGTTTTTACACCTCCTCTAACTCATCCAATGGCTTTCAAGGCACTTTTGTCTCTCGTCGCTCTTGCCGCTGTCTCTAAGGCCGCACCGTCGAAGTCGACAGTGTGCCCCGGTGGCACTCGCGTTTCCAACAAAGCTTGTTGTGCTTTCATTCCAGTCGGTGCTCTTCACGCTTTTAGATGCCCCCCAAACTCAATTAAATTTGCCTCTTCAGCTGGCAGAGGATCTGCAGAAGACCGTCTTCGGGAATGACTGTGGCGAGGACGGTACGCATTTCTTATAATTGTGAAAACATGTACTAAGGCCGTATTTACAGCTCACGAAATGATTCGCCTGATTTTCCGTCAGTAAGATTTATGTGTCCTGGTCAGTGTATTGACACCGTGACCGTAGATGACGCCGTGGCGATTTCTCGTAGCAAAGGCCCCAAAGCGTACGTCCTCGCAGCAGGTCTCTAGCCCACTAATTTAAAATTCTACACAGCGGCGGAGGAGCTGACGGCTCGATGCTCCTGTTCCCCACTGTCGAACCATCTTTTTCTGCCAACAATGGTATCGACGACTCTGTGAACAACCTCATCCCGTTCATGGCCAGGCACCCTGTTTCTGCTGGCGACCTCGTCCAGTTTGCTGGCGCCGTCGCTCTCAGTAACTGCCCTGTAAGTGCTAATGAACCACCGCCGAATCTAAACTGACCAGCAGTACTCAACAGGGTGCACCCCAGCTGGAGTTCTTGGCCGGTCGTCCCAACCACACCATCGCCGCCATCGACGGCCTGATCCCCGAGCCGCAAGACGATGTGACCAAGATTCTCGAGCGTTTCGACGACGCTGGAGGTTTCACTCCCTTTGAGGTCGTCTCCCTCCTGGCGTCGCACACTGTCGCCCGCGCCGACAAGGTCGATGAGACCATAGACGCTGCTCCGTTCGACTCCGTGAGCACTACATCTTCACTTCCATGGCATATGCATTCTGACACTCACTCGTGATAGACTCCCTTCACATTTGACACTCAGGTCTTCCTCGAGGTTTTACTCAAGGGCAAGGGCTTCCCCGGAACCGGAAACAACACCGGCGAGGTCACATCCCCTCTCCCGAAGGGCAGCGGCAACGACACCGGCGAGATGCGTCTCCAGTCCGACTTCGCCCTAGCCCGCGACTCGCGCACCGCCTGCTTCTGGCAGGGCTTCGTCAACGAGCAGGAGTTCATGGCCGCCAGCTTCAAGTCTGCGGTGTCCAAGCTCGCCGTGCTGGGCCACAACCGCAACGACCTGATCGACTGCTCCGACGTCGTCCCCGAGCCCAAGCCCGCCGTCAAGAAGCCCGCAAGCTTCCCCGCAACCACTGGCCCTCAGGACCTGCAGCTCACCTGCAGGACCGAACGTTTCCCCTCGCTCACCGTCGACCGTGAGTCTATAGCACTCCGCACCCACGAGCATCGTCTAAATAGGTCGTCGATTTGCAGGAGGCGCTCAGCAGTCGCTTATCCCTCACTGCTCAGACGGTCAGCAGAGCTGCAATACTGTGCAGTTCAGCGGTCCTGCTATGGCTTCCTCTTGAGTTTCCGAGATGCAGGATGCAGACACACGGGCCGTAGTCTTGTTCGATGGATTCTGTGTGAAGTGCTTGGTTGGTTGGTCGGGTAGTGCTTGCACTCTTTGTATTATTTCTGTGGCAGTTGTGCCCAATATTATTTAACGATGGTGGCGTCTTGTCTGTGCCACTATCTTGGTGAAGAAATGATGGGAAGGTCTAAGCTCGAGTTGACATCACATTCCGCTTTCCTCTCAACACTACACAGGATCCGATTTCTCCCTCTCCTTCGTGCATAACAAGGAGGTGAGATTGCTCTGCACTCGTCAAATTTCGAAAACAAGTTGAGCTCGTTGGCACAGTCCCATAACCCCCACCTAAATGCGTGGGAAAGTGACGGCTACAGTTTGCAACGGCGCTTGGTGCTCGTTGCCTTGTAATTCACTCGTTCTTTCATCCTCGTTCGACACAGTAGCACGACACTGAGGTTCAGAATTGGGTACCAGCTGAGTACATGTACTTATTTCTTAGATTGATCTATGAGATCTGTCCTTGAAGACTCGGCCCTAGCCCGCGCCGTGGCTGTGGCCGTGGGTGCGGATGCCCTCCTATTTTCCCGCGGTTTGAGGTGAGAATTGCGGTACGTAGATTGCACACCTACCACCCGTCTGACTCTCTGGGAAACAGAGTGCGCACCCGCGTCGTTCCGTGTCCATGGTACCTGATTATACCCATATTTCGGTGCGGACCCGATACCTATCCAAGGAACCCAATAGCCTCTGCAGTGTTTCAGACGCGCTCTTTCCCTGGCTCTGGACGCCCACATACATTCAAGAGGGCAAGACGCCGCGTCCCGACGCCAAGGCTTTCTCGAGATCAAACTTGCACACCATTAGGTGCAGAAAGCGAGATGTGAAGCTCTTGGCATACGGCCATTTTTCTGCGCTTACAGTTGTCCTTGAAACACTCGGACGGCTATTGCTGAGATATCCGAGATGACCGCGTCCCACACCGCGACTAACGACAGTCCTTCATGCTTATGTAGCCATATTCCCCTTTACCAGATGTGCTACCAAACGAGTGGACGGCGCATCGTGATGGGGGGAAGTCATCTAAGTGTCTGTACCGTAGGGTCGTTACTCATACCATGGGGCTGGGTAGAGAGAACTAGGAAAGTATTCACAAGATTGAGGTGAGTGTTTCCTGTCGCGCGCATGAGGTTACTCTGACAGCGTTACCGCGATTCAGCGTGAGTGTGACCCAGTAGAGTCTCACGGTTAGTGTCGGGCATGATTCTCACCTTTTGCCTCGGTTCCTGACGCGTAGTCAGGTGTGTCGCAGAATGTGCGACTCTCCCACCGGCTGTATAGTCCACGACCCAACAAGCGGGAACCCAGAGTTGTGTCTATCCCACTGCATCGGAAGCGTGCATCATTCCTCAAATTGTCTACCCACGGTACTGTGAGTTTTGCAAGGTCAACGTATGGCGGGCAGTGATTGGAAACTATGCTCAGTACGCTGGACGCGTCAGAAATTACGAAGAGCCGCTTTGCCTCTGTGCGTATAAAAGCTAGAATATGCAACTCTCAATTCCTCAGGACACCGAGCACCCTCTGGTTCATCCAAACCCACCCGGCACCCTCAGTATCAATGGCCTTCACATCTCTTCTCTCCCTCGTCGCCCTCGCCGCAATTGCCCGTGCTGCACCCGCCGCCGAGAACGCTGTCTGTTCCGACGGCACTCGTGTCAGCAACTCAGCTTGCTGCGCTTTTATTCCCGTTCGTCTCCCTTCCCTTTGGATGTTTGATTTTCCAAACTTATCAGATATTCTCTGTCGCCAGCTTGCGCAGGATCTTCAGACTAACGTATTCCAAAACCAATGTGGTGAGGATGCACACGAGGTCATCCGTCTCATTTTCCGTTCGTATTTTTGCGCTCGCAGTTCTTCACGAGATAGCTCACGAGCCCGCCTAGACGACGCGATAGCAATTTCTCAAAGTCAGGGTCCTTCTGCGTAAGTAAAGCATGACTAGTCTTAGTCAATTGACACTCACCATTGACCATAGTGGTGGAGGAGCTGACGGCTCGATGCTCCTGTTCCCTACCGTTGAGCCGCTTTTCGGCCCTAACAACGGTATCGACGACTCGGTCAATAACCTCATTCCGTTCTTGGCCAAGCACCCCGTCTCCGCTGCTGACCTCGTCCAGTTCGCTGGCGCAGTCGCTCTCAGCAACTGTCCTGTAAGTTCTAGTGAAACGAGACTTGAACATGATCTTAATGCCGGTCTGTTACAGGGCGCACCCCGTGTTGAGTTCTTGGCGGGTCGCCCCAACCACACTATCCCTGCTATCGACGGCTTGATTCCTGATCCTGCGGACGACGTCACCAAGATCCTCGCACGGTTCGACGACGCTGGAGGATTTACTCCCTTTGAAGTCGTCTCTCTCCTTGCATCGCACTCTATTGCCCGCGCTGACAAGGTTGATGAGACAATCGATGCCGCCCCCTTTGACTCTGTAAGTATATGTGTCTTAATCCCCTATCTTCGAGACTCACTTCGCCCTAGACCCCTTTTACTTTCGACACCCAGATCTTCCTCGAGGTCATGCTTAAGGGCGTAGGCTTCCCCGGTGCGGCCAACAACAGCGGCGAGGTCTCCTCTCCCCTGCCCTTGGGCAGTGGCAACGACACCGGCGAGATGCGTCTCCAGTCAGACTTCGCCCTCGCCCGCGACTCGCGTACCGCCTGCTTCTGGCAGGGCTTCGTCAACGAGCAGGAGTTCATGACCGCCAGCTTCGGCGCTGCCGTCGCCAAACTCGCCATCCTCGGCCACAACCGCAACGACCTGATTGACTGCTCCTCGGTTGTCCCGGTCCCGAAGCCTGCCGTCAACAAGCCCGCGAGCTTCCCGGCCACCACCAGTGCCAAGGACCTTGACCTTGTCTGCACGACACAGAAGTTCCCAACTCTCACTGTCGATAGTATGTCCTTTCACGCGTCTCACTGGACTATACCAAACTAACGCCCTTTGTAGAGGGTGCTACCCAGAGCCTCATCCCTCACTGCGTGGACGGCAGTCAGGACTGCCCTGCTATTCAGTTCGACGGCCCCGCCCAAGCCTCGTCTTGAGTCTCTTGTTCATTCGGTATATATTATTGGTGCAAGTACCAGAGCGCCACCTAGTCACGGGCTGTTTGATCCTGCTACGATCTGAATTGATTAGTCGTTTCTTCGACACCAGTGTTGCGAACTTGATCTGGGAGTTTGTGCTCAAAGCGCTCAGCGCTCAACATTGGCTCAACCGCTACACGTGCCCTTTATGTGCATACTCGGTATGTTCCGGGTGGCATTTCGGCGCCAATATTGGCGTCTCCGGATCCTCGTCAGTTAGCGTTCTTCCATCGTCACTGTTTTTACAAGCAAGCCAACAATCGAAGTAACTCTCTGTCCTTCATGTCTTGACTATGTAGAATTTAACCCTTTGGATAGCTTATTTCGCACCAAAGTCGCAAATATTCCCGTACTTGAGGTAAGTGCGCTGGATAATCGTCCAGCGTACTATGAGGCGCTGTTGTGCGAGGCTACGACTAGTCAGTGACTAGCAATGTCATGCGGTGTTGTACAATCATTAACTCGGGAAACCTAGTCATGACGGGACTAGGCTGACCGGGTCGATGACTACTCAACACTGCTATAAAGTATCTACCAGTCCTGACCCCCTACCTAGTTCGCAGGGGGCTCTCGTTTCGATATCAGCCTGGCCCCCTTATCTCGCTGTTTCTCCTTGGTCCCACACTTCTCAGAACAAAACTTCACTCTATCGCTTCAAGGCAGGATGTCGTATGTGTCCTATCCGCGGCACAGTATGAGGGTCACCTTTCTCGGTACGACTAGCGGCGGCGGTCCAACGGATACCCGAAATTGCTCCAGTCTGGTAGTCGATGCCACCGGACGAGGCGCTACATGGAGTAAGTATTGCACCTTTCTCCTAAACATATTCATTTTATGAGTTCTCTCGCAGTGTTCGACTGCGCAGAAGGTACTGTCCGACAATACGCGTTACAGCCATACCATGACGGCAGACGCGTCAGAATTAACGATCTGAACAAGATATTTATCACTCACATGCATGGTAAGGCTGCCCTCATCACTTGCGAAGGCTATCAGCGTGCTCACAACTCGTGACGCAGCGGACCATACCATGGGGATTATCACCCTTCTGCGCAATGCCCTAGGAATCTTCAGGGGCGATTCTCATGCCCCTCCTGTCACTCCGCGGCCGGTACGACAGCCAAAGATCCAGATATATGGACCAGCAGGCATCCGCCAACTCGTACGCACTACTTTCAAGTTGACGCACACTCGTTCTGCGGACCAGTACTGTGTCCACGAACTGCTGTTCCCCGGAGAGGAGGCGTCTGCACCAGCAGACGACGTGGAATGCCTTCATCCCAGCGAGGAAGCGGGAACGGACATTCACTGCGCCCCAGACGGGTTTTGGAGAAAAATCGCCTTCCAAGCGACATCTTCGGGTCGCTGCGACGTCATCGTTGATGCAGGTCCTATAGAACATCGAGGTGACAGGCGGATTTTCCAGGCACAGCTGAATGGTTGACTTATTTTTTATCCTTCAGATCCTTGCATCGGCTACATCGTCCGCGAGTCATTCCCTGAGAGCGCCATCCAGAGTACTGGAGAATCGACACCGTACACCCTATACCCTCGTTCGATAGTCATCCTAGGAGACACCTCCAATCCAACCGCACTCATACCGCTAGTCAAAGAGAATCCCACTACAAGAGTGTCTCTACTCGTTCACGAAGCCACGGATGCATATATTCCACCCCATGTAGATCCCCACCAGTCCACGGGAAAGAATCGGACGGCACAAAGCGTCACGCAGAAGGCAATTGAGAAGGGGCATAGTACACCAGCGATGGCGGGTATCTTCGCGAGACAGATCGGCGCCGAGATGCTCGCGCTCAACCACATCGGTGCAAGGTACGTTGGCCCAGCGATACCGCAGTGTGCGGCATTTGACTCCGCGCAGATTTCCTGCTCCACCGGCGTTTCCGCGTTCAGGCAGGGACAAGTTCCGACGCGAGTGCATGGCAGAAATCGAAACCCAGGCGAACAGAGTTTGGATGCTCGACGGAGGCGGCACTGCAACTGCTGTGTCTGACTTCGACCAAATTGTGATCGCCCCAATTCCCCCCGTGCCGAACGAGGCCTTTGAGAGCCAGGAGGAAGAATACTTCGCAGAAGGTGTTTCGCCCACCGCTGGGCCAAGCTCGGGGCATGCAGTACGTGAACATAACTAATGATGCCATTCAAAATGAAACTGAGAATGGGGCACATGGCCAGGTGCAGCACGCCGGGCGTGGACCCCACCAACATGGGCGCGGCGGTCACAGAGGAAGAGGGCACACTGCTGGTGGCGCTAAGAAACGTGAACATAGCGAGAGACAAGATCGGGGTCACCACTCTCATGGGAGGGGTAAGAAGGCTAGAAACCAGCAGGGTGATGGCAGAGTCGAGTAATGGGTACGTATCTTTGTGACAAAGCTCGCTAGCCACACACTTTGAGTGATGTTTCCTCGACTTGCTACAAATCTTGAGATGAAATTCCATGACAAATTGGAGTTGTAGACTTTCCATTTCGTATATTTGCAGATTATAATCACATCGATACTTCTGGAGGATTTGGGCCCGCGATCTGAGTTTACTCATCTTGCAGTGGAGTCCAGACATCCATACAACGTGTACGTTGATTATCTTATTCCCCCATAATCCTTGTCTCCTGGTGCATACTCTTCTCTCAACCCTTGCCTAGGCTGTAAAGTACTAACGGCGCGCGTAGTGGTCGTGGGAATGAGAGGACGGGAAGTTCCGGGCAGCGGTTTCAACGGCGTCGTGAGTTCTCAAGCACTACAGGGTCATGTTGCGCGGCATTCTAGTACCCGACCGTGACCACTAGCATGCGGTCAATTTCGCGTCCTGTGACCGACCGTATTTGCGCTGTGCGTAGACGTGGCCGCGCCTGGCCGCAGGGACAAGGACTCTTCGTGATCCTCAGTTCGCACTAAGTAGCGTACGAGCTCAGGAGAATCAAAGCGGTCGGTGAGTCAGCAGAGCGTGGTATCAATCCGCCGTTTCCCTGAATGACATGGTCGCACGCTGGGAGCAGCTATGTAGGGTGCACATAAAGAAGTCCGGCAGCACTAACTTTAGCACAGCGTGCTTTACATCGACATTTCTACTCACCCGAGAACCAAGTACACGACTTCCGCAACGTATGGACCGCCCATACGGTACGATCCTACCATCATTGGTTCGGATTATCGGAGTACGGGCTAATCACTGTAAGCATCACTTTGTCAAACTTGTCCGAAGAATCCTCAAGTCGCTATAGAATGACACTCGCTTCTGCGAACGGTTCTACACGGATATCATTTTAGAAGCACGTGCGATTTCTGGCATTGCGGTATGCCTTGTTCATTGCACAAGTCAGCGCATAGTCCGCCAGGTTTGACGGAATGAAGCTGGCTTATTTTTATTCTGACTGGTCTCACACCGCTGAGTTATGTTTTGTGCCGCATCACACCCTGGATTCTCTCGAATTTAGCATGCAGGCGTCGCGAAAATAGATCAATCTGCGGGCCGAGAGGGGAATCCAAGCACACACCTTCCCGATCTCATGGTACTTACGCGATCTAGAAATCTGGCCCCGCTTGGCTTCGCACGGAGACACATCACGCGAGACTGAATGCACCTGGGTCCTTATAACCCACGACGCGAAGTTCTCATGTCGAAGAGCGACGCTCGCTGTTACTGCCATGGCTTCCGAATCCTCAGCGTCTTTGTACGTCTTGGCCTTGGCCGGTATCGTTGCCTACCTCCTTCAGTGGTTCAAGAACTCGAAGGTGAGTCTGATGTTGCTCGTTCTGTGTTGCCAGGGCTAAAGGCTGGGTCTAGTATAAAGCCGTACCAACTGTCGGGCCTACCGCACCACTTTTCTCATACTTAGGAGCGCTGAGATATCTGACCGATGCCAAGGCGATGTTGGAGGAGGGATATGTCAAGGTACGCTGTCGACAGGCGTCTGAGAGTCTGCGTAATATCTCTACGTAGTATGGTGGGAAGCCTTACAAGATAGCGACCGCTCGTTATTGGCAATATATGGTCACCAGTCCCAAGCTCATCGACGAGCTTAGAAGGGCACCGGACGGGGCGCTATCCTTTCATGAAGCAGTCGTCGAGGTAAATACGTGGTCTCGCCGTCTGTATGTCAGCTGCACTCAACAACTCAACACCCCCTTAGTCTCTGAACCTTAGATTCTCTACGGGCCTGCGAGACGTCGACAACCAATATCACATTCCGGTCATTCGTACAACGCTCACCCGCAATCTGTCCGTTTTAGCGGATGACATATTCGACGAGATCAGGGCCGCCTTCACGGATGTCATACCCCCGAAGGATGGTGAGTCGCCGTGACGGACATGGTCGCTCCCTCTAACATCGATACGGGAAGACTGGGTGGCTGCACCTGCCTTGGACAGCATGATGCAAGTCGTGGCAAGGACAAGCAGTCGTATTTTCGTCGGATTACCTCTTTGTAAGTTTCTCTGTCGTAACGTAGGTCTGGCGATGGCTGACGTCTTTTTAAGGCAGGGATCCAGAATTCCTTGAGATGAGCATCAATTACACAATTGACGTCGTCAAGACTGGCCTACTCCTGAATGTGGCTCCCGACCTACTGAAGCCGTGTGTGATACTTCTCAAGGTTGTGGATGTTATCAGATGTAACTGATATTTTCTTAGTGCATTGAACTCGATGATTACAACTGTACCAAGAGCTGTAAACAAGGCCGAAAGACTACTCGCACCACTTATAGAAGAAAGACGAAAATGCATGGAGATGTACGGCGATGACTGGGCTGACAAACCTGTGCGTCGCCCGATCTGCTCCTCATCCCTCCCTTGTAACTCATCCATCACGCTTGATGTCACAGAATGACATGCTTCAATGGCTGATGGATGCGGTGCGCGATGAGCCCATCGAGGAGCAAACTAACAGGGCATTAGCCACACGTGTCCTCCTTGTCGGGTTCGCAGCTGTCCACACATCGTCCATGGTTGGTATTGTTCCCCGCCAAGAAAATCGCAAACTTATACACGGTTTTTTCATTCAGAGCTTTACGCACGCTCTCTATTACTTGGCTGCCAATCCGCAGTACATGGAGCCTATGCGCGAGGAGGTCGAGGCTGTCATTGCTCACGACGGTTGGTGCAAAGCATCATTGCAGAAAATGCGGAAGGTCGATAGCTTCTTGAAAGAGTGTCAGCGCGTCGAAGGTCTCGGTCTGCGTAAGTTGATGTACCTTGCGAATCGCTCTCCAGCTCACACAGAGCTGCTGCAGTCTTCCTCAACCGCAAAGCTCTGCAGGACTTCACGTTCTCCGATGGGACGTTTGTTCCTAGGGGAAGCTTCGTCTGCACTGCGACCCCGATGACACACCTTGAGGGGGTATACTACGACAACCCATGGGAATTCGACCCATGGCGGTTTTCAAGTATGCGAGATGAGAGCGGTGGAGGTGTAAGACACCAGATGGTCAACACGAGCACGGAATATCTGCCCTTCGGCTTGGGGAAGCATGCCTGGTTAGTCGTCTCGCTCCCTCCCGAGGCCGGTCACGGATCTGAGGATCACTTCAGCCCTGGACGCTTCTTCGCCGCCAACGAGCTCAAGAGCATGATGGCCCACATGGTCTTGACCTACGATGTCTCGTGCGAGGAACCAGGGAAGATGCCTCAATCGGTCCGGTACTCTACCACCGTGTCGCCCAACCGCAAGGCAAAGGTTCTATTCAGAAGACGCAGGGATTAATACCAAGTATCAGTGTGCATGCTACACAACCTGGAGTGTACGTCGTCTCAATATGTAGCTCTGAATTATTTGCACTTGCAATTCGCACGAACGCCGAAAGGCTAAGACAACGCAAAACGAGCGCTGCGCGGTGATTGGCTTCAACGCTGCACCCTGAAACGTCGGCTGCTTGTCCGAGTCACCTCGCGATCCGCTACCGAAATATACTATATGTGGACACTCTCCGCGGATATGAATGCGTGTGAGTGAACGCAATCACCCTACTTTATACACGGACGCTGACAGATAAGACCCGCTTTTCTATACCAGATACGGTAGTGACATCGCCAATTCAGGCGACAGCCTGGCGCGTCTGAGGCCGTTTGGGAGCGGTTACAGTGGACGTCTAATCCAGGTAGGCATTCGCTAGGCCAGCGTTCGCAGACACTCCCAGGGGCTTCAGATAAGGTACATGATTGCTGGTGGCCCTAGATAACAGCGTCGCGATGCGGTTACTGTGAGTCTAATCATGTAGATTTCTCGAGTATATACTGAAGGTTACTTATATCGTAGGGGCATGCTTCCAAGTGCCGGTTATACTTTGATGGGCAAAAACACGCGGCTTGTATTTGAGGCTGGTTGGGTTAGAGAACGGGATTCCATATTCTCACGGCCCTCGCCACCCTTCGCATCCGCGCTCACGATGCTGGACACTTTCACAGTGTTGTATGCTCTAGTCCCACTAGGCAGCGTTCTGTATCTTTTGCAGTGGCTTAGAAGCTTGAAGGTGAGCTCCTTGTGACCACAAACATCAGGATCGGTCTGATACCCAGGCCGCAGTACAAGGCTACCCCGACGATTGGCCCGAGTGCCCCTCTGCTGTCTTATTGGGGAGCGGCGAGGTTCTTGTACGATGCAAAGTCCGTTCTCGAAGAGGGCTATGCAACGGTATGTCGCCCTAGGTTGTCTAATACAAATTGATGCTCATTCTACTATGTGACAGCACGGTACAAAACCCTTCAAAGTTGCAACCTTCCGCGAGTGGCATTACGTTGTGTCCACTCCTCAACACATCGACGAGTTGAGAAGGGCTCCCGATGATGTCATGTCATTCACCGAGGCGGCAATTGACGTACGTTGTTCACTAGCCGTCTCGTCGTGTTAACATGTGCTCGCACAGGAATTCAATTTTGAATACTCACTAGGCATGCGAGATGTCCGTAGCGACTTCCACGCCGGTGTCATTCGCACGACGCTTACCCGCAACCTTGCTACATTGAGCACCGATATCTACGATGAGGTCAAGTCTGCCTTTGCAGACGTGATTCCCGCGACGAATGGTACGTAACAGGTGGTATAACCCTCGAGCAGCCTGCTTGAGCTGGAGCTGCTAGATTGGACTATGGTACCAGCGTACTCTAGCATGACGCAAATTGTAGCGAGGATCAGCACCCGTGTCTTTGTGGGATTACCGCTCTGTAAGAATATTTTCTATACCTCACGGAGCGACATAAACAAACACTCATTTGTCAGGTCGTAATCCGGAATTTCTGGATCTGAGCATCAAATATACCATGAATGTGGTGACTACCGGTTTGATTTTAGGCCTCTTCCCCGACTTTTTGAAACCGTGAGTGTAGGAGCGCGAGATGCTTGTGTCCAATGAAACTGACGTTTATACAGGTTTGTGAACCCGATGGTCAACACGGTCACAAAATTGATAGACAGAGCTGAACATCTTCTCGCGCCTCAAATTGAAGAAAGACGGAAATGTATGGAAGAGTTCGGTGACGATTGGGCGCATAAACCGGTATCAGCACCTATACTAGTACCTCTGGGGGGTATGCTGATCTTCTACCGCCATAGAACGACATGCTTCAATGGATCATGGAAGCGGCAGTGAATGAGCTTCCGGAGGAACAGACTAACAGAGCTTTGGCTGTGCGCATACTGGTAATAGGATTTGCCGCTCTTCACTCGTCTTCGATGGTGAGCAGCCCGCCACACATCTCGTTCTCTTCGACCCCTATAGATTGCAACAGAGCTTTACGTATGCGCTTTACTACCTTGCGGCAAACCCGCAGTACATTCTGCCCCTGCGGCAAGAGGTGGAGACGATCCTCTCCGATCACGGGTGGTCCAAAGCGTCTCTTCAGAAAATGCGCAGGGTGGACAGCTTCTTGAAAGAAAGCCAGCGTTTGACGGGATTCAACTTTTGTACGATATGCTGGCTTGTTCCATGTGCTGGCAATTGTTCACCGAATATTCACACCAGGCCTCATGACACACAAAGTGCTGCAAGACTTCACGTTCTCCGACGGGACGTTCGTACCCAAGGGGGACCATATCTGCACCGGAACTCCGATGACGCACCACAAGGAGGAGTACTACGCCCACCCGCGGGAGTTCGACCCCTGGCGGTTCTCCGACATGCGGGACGAGACCGGGGAAGGTGTGAAGCACCAGATGGTCAACACGACCGCGGACTATTTGCCGTTCGGACTCGGGAGACACGCGTGGTGAGTGCCGTGGCGGACACCGGAGACGTCGTTGCTGACTGCGCGCCACAGCCCAGGCCGCTTTTTCGCCGTGAACGAGCTCAAGAGCATGTTGGCGCACGTCGCCGTGACGTACGACGTCGCGCTCGAGAAGCCGGGGCAGATGCCCGCCCCGGAGATCTTTGGCAGCCTGATCACCCCGCACCGCACTGCGAAGGTGATGTTCAGGCGGCGTCAGTAGCAGAGGCCGGGTCACCGCCGTTTGTTCATCGACTGATGTTCTCGTCACCGAGCCTGGGTTGGGATCAGAAGTGTGCGGTTGGGCCATCGCTGAAATATGTTTCTCGAGTGTCTCCCACATCTCCGACGATGCTCTATACGGGGGAGCGTCCTCTATCCGCCTTTGGCAAGCTGCTCGTCTCGCAGGTGTCACCCCCTTTGCATTCACGATTATCATCGTCTGTCTTGAGTACTCGACGAGACCGTGGTATAGAGAGCGCAGGGACTAATCTAAAGTGTCGTTGTGGTGTACCCTAGCTACTACACAGCCGGCGCTGACAGTCAAAAATATGTGTAACGATGCCGGTATAAGATAAACAGAAGGGCGTTGGCGCGTTTTCATAAACTACTATCCGTCCTTGTGCAACGGGTATATTCCTCTAGTGTATACAGATGGATATGGTATGGGCGAGAGTTCGGACAATGTTGTGAGATGAAGCGAAATGAGGTGAAAAGGAGATGGGAACGGAGGCGATGGGAAACATAAATACAAGGGGAGGTATCTCGGATGGTTGAGCGCCGGCAGGATTTCGTCGTCTAGATCACGTTGACGCTTTGCAGATGCGCGCGGAGGATGCCTTCGCGGACGCCGACGAGGATGACGGCCGTCGCGCGCGTGTCCTGCGGAACGACGCGTGTGAGGGTGGGATCGCGAGGTGACGGCAGCGACGTACGATGACAGAGGTCTCGTGGCAGTAAAAGGGGCGGGGCTTGGGCGAGAACCGTTTCTGCGTGCGACCGTCAGATGGGCGGCGGGAGAAGCGCAGCAGTTGCGACGTACGTGGTAGCCCTTGAACTTGTCGCGGAAGTCTGTGTGCACGGGACGTCAGCGCACGTCCGACGCAGGACCAAAGGGTCACTTGCATTTCACCACACTCGTGACGTCGTTCGGATGATTCTCATAGCTCGTCACGAATTTTTGCACTTTGACGCCGTTGGCGAGCGTCGCTTGGAGGATGTCCATCTACAAGGTCCATCATGAGCACCACGTGTCCACCAAAACAGCGCCGCTTGCCTTGTTGAAGAACAAAATGAGCGTGGCGCCTTCCAAGAGCGGGTTCTTGCAGATCTCACGCCAGAGAGTGATGGAATCCTCCTACGAACAGCATCACGATCGCGCAGTCAGCGCCGCACAAACTGGGGCGGGGTCTCGCAGCGGAGACGCACCAGTCTGTTGACCTTGCTGTCTTCCTCGAGCATGAGATTGAACGCGAGCGGAGCGAGGAAGATGATCGCTTGGACGTCATCAAAGTATGGGATCCAGTGCGGCCGCTGCGCAGAGTCAAACAGCGTGCGCCATCCAGAGGCGGGAAACTCACCATGCTTCGACTTCCGCCCACATCATAAATATACCACTCCGATCCGGATGCACCTGCCCATCGGAAGTGAGCTGGGGCCGGAAGGGAGATCTTACTCGGCGTACCGCTTTCCATGGTAAAACGATGTTCCTCGACGCCAAAGGTCCGCAGACGGGCGCGCACGATGTCGTCTAGCCGGCGCCGTGAGCGGGGGACAGGAAGCGAACGGGGGGGGGGCATACCGTCGGTCGGTTCATACGACGCAGACGCGACCCGATTTGTGTCGTTCAAGAAGCTGTACCCTGTCACGATCAGCGCGCGCAGGGATACGTGCTGCACTCACAAGCCGGGCATGTCCTGCAGCCGCACGTTCCGTCTCCTCAGCATGCCCTTGACGGCCTGGTCTTCCCACATGCTGACGATGTCTTCTCGACACGCGTCGAGGACGGCCGTGAGCTCCTCCGTCGGCGAGGTCGCGCCCTTCCCGCGCTTCTCCTTTTGCAGCGCCGCGAGCACCTCCTTCCACCCGTTGCCCGCCCGCACACACACCTCCTTGACGCCGGGCATGCCGGGCACGGGCGACGGCGCGGCGCTGCCGGGCGGGCTCGCGCTCGCCGCGAGCTCCGGGAACAGCTTGCGCGTGAGCTCCGCCTCGATCAGGAGCAGCGGCAGGAGGCGCTTGCGCGCGCCCCTGTGCACGTCCGTGAGCGGCGCGGCGCTCTGCGGCTGGGTGCTGAAGCGCACGGAGCGCGTCGCGGGCTTGTGGCCGTTGACGACGCCGGGCGGGACGGGCGCGCCCATGGGCAGCTTGCCCCGCGCCTTTTCGGACATGGGCTGCGGCGGCGGTGGCGGCGCCTCGGTCGGCGACGCCATCTCGTCCTGCATTATTTCGAGCAGCGTCTTGAGCGAGCTGAGCGGGGACGAGGTCAGCAAGAGGCCATGCAGATGATCGGGAGAATGGATGCCTGGCGAGTACGATACGGATGCGGGTATCTGCGTCGCCTTCGTCACCGCGAGCAGCGAGCCGGTGATAAGATCAATCCCGAAGCTTGAGGTGCCCGCTGCGCTGCAACGGCGGTCGCCCGTCTCTCGGCCTGGGCCGGCCCTGACGAGAAGCTCGGAAGTGATGCGCACGAACTCGCGCGGCACACGGGTTGCACAGCAGCGACAGCGGACGCACATATGCCGAGCCCGTCGGAGAACGGGTCCGCCGCTGGCTGTCAGCCTCGGGATGGGCGAACGCAGCACGGGTGTGGCAGACGCGAGATCACGAATAGAGGCACTCACCGTATCAGGTTGAGCTGGATGATGGTCCGCCATGCGAGCCGCTCGTTGCGAAAGTGCGCGGGTGAGAAGGCGAGTTGAAAGTCTGCGCCGGGCTCAGACAGGCTGGGCGCGAAAGAACGGGCACTCACTCTTCAGAGTCGTGCTCTTGCCGGACTCGGCCTGGCCTGCGGAGGGCGGGTTCGCACCGGCGGAGACACCTGGGAGGGCAGCGGGGGGGACACACCTAGGAGCAGCACCTTGACCGCCTTCTTTCTCCGCTCGTACGCCTTCCTGTCCTCCTGAAGCAGCTCGTCGATCTCGACAGACACGCGGGTCGCCTCGCGCTGCTGGTGCTCGCGGAAGGCGCGTTGCTCGGGGGACTCGTTTGGGGGAGGGAGCAGGACCTTTGCGAGGGGGTCGTCCTGCCTGTCCTCGAAGGGGGCGTGGTTTGCGTGGAAGGGCCGCCTAGCGAGCGAGGCCATGGTCGGGGGCAGATGGAGGAGAGAGACAAAAGGGAGCGAAGGCGATGCATGTCCAAGTAATGGCCACTGTGATCAGCAAAGTATGATCGCCCGTAATCACGATTGGTTGGAGGCAAGGGAGGCAGAAGCATGAAACAGCGCCTTGTCATCCAAACCGGTCTCTTTCCCGCCGCGAACCCGTCCGCCAACGCCAGCCGCATTGCCAGAACCCCATCCACCATCACCCACGCGACTGCATCGCCTTCCCATCACTGATTTCAGCACCTGCCCAAGCGTGCTCAGTTTTGCCGCCAGCAGCGAGGGTGCAAAGTTCACTTCGTACAGCCTGCGTACTGCCCCCAGCCTGGCGAATGGTCGCAGCAAAACGCCGCCGGGCTCGGTCGCACTCTTGGGAAGAGAACCCGACGGCACCCTAGGGGTGCGATCACCAGTTCTTGATCGCCATCCCCATCGGCGTTCTGCGCACATCCGGCTCGGACGCCCGTCGTTGCTGTCAGCAGCGCCGACCACAGCAGAGAGATGGTGAGTTGTTCGTCCATCGAATCTTGCGTGCGCACCGTCTCACAAGGTTCAGCATCACTCGCCACCGAGCTCCAGACACTGTTCGCCGCGTACACGCAAGGACAAGGGCCTGAGAATATGATCTGCAACGAGGCATTCAATGAAGCTTCAGCACATCCTCTGACGGCGATCTCAACATTCAGAAACTCGGCATGCATTCACGCGTTTATGCTGTCATCAACTGCTAATGAACTATTGCTTAGCGACATTGACTGCCTACCTGGAGCGAAACTCTGAGCAACCGTCGACAGAAGACAAAGATGGTAGCACTCACCATCTACATCTCGAGCGGAGCCCACGCAGTCGCGGGCACGTCGGTAAGCAACTGGATGTACGCGCTCCAGCTGGGGTCTACGGCCGGAAGGCTAAAGTCAGGCCCCTCGATGATGTGCTCTGCACCCGCCCCGTTCGAACCTAAGATAAACAGCCCACGTCAACATCGTCAGGAGACGAGCAACGCACGCAGCTCACCATCGACGACCATCGGCGCGCACGTCGATGCCAGCCATGGCAACGCGCTGAGCTCCATCGCGTTGAACCCGTCCGCGTCCCACCGACAGCCCTGGTAGGCCATCAGGGACCCTGCATCGTACGCAAGATGGCGCGGCGGATGCATCAGCACGGGCCCGGCGTGCTCTTTCTTCGTATCACCATCACATGGGGACTCAGGTCCATCTGTTGGCCACACGCGCGCATGACCGTCCGCAGGCGCGGCCCGCCCTCCTTGCGCGGTCCACGCCTCGGACGGCGTCCAAGGTGCGGGACAAGGGAACAACGACGACGGGCCAGACCACAGCGCCTGCCACTCGCTGTCGAGCACAGGCGCGGACGAGGGTCCCGTCGCGGTCTGCGGTTTCCCTCCGTCCTTGGGCTGTGCCTTCTTGCGGGGCTTCCTGGGAGCTCTCGCGGTCTTCTTCTTCGGCTCTTGTTCTTCGCCCTTGTTCGATGGGCCTCCAGGCGGAACTGAGTCGATGTCACTCGTGATCTTCCGAGCAGCCTGGGTCTTGTTCTTTCTGCCTTTGGGTTTATTGTCGATGGCGAGGTCAGCGTCCTCCTTCTTGACCCTTGCCTTGGCCGACCGCGGAGCCCGTTTCCCCTTGGAGCCTGCGCGCAGCTCATGTCAGTACCCTCGGACGAGCACCTCCACCGATCAAACGCACCGCCCGACTTGGCCGCTTTGGCAGTCCCGACGGCTGCCTCCGTGTTCACTCCAGCAGCGCCGGTCGCGGCTTTACGTTTGACAGCGATGATGAGCGGCTCTGGGGTTCACACAGTGATCAGCACCGTCGCGGCCATGCGGCATCTAGAGAAGGCGCACCATCTTCAGAACTGTATGCCAGTCTCAGCGTCGTAGCTTTGGCAGCATCGCAGCTCGGCTTCGGCGAGGCCGCAGAGGGGGTCTGAACAACGTCGGGCGGTGTTTCTACTTTTACCGCATCTTGATAGGCATCGGCTCCGCCGGGGTGAGCACTTCCGGGCATAGCAGGAACCTTGACAAAATCGACGACTGCATCTGAGACCGGCGGGTCCTTGGGAGATGGCCCTGTCGAACGTTCACCGCGCGGGCGGACAGGCTCTGGAGAGTCAGCAGCGTTGGATCGTGAGACTGAGTCGCCGCCGCCAGGAGCATGAGGAGGATGGACGGCTTGTAGAGCTGGTTTTCGCGCCGGTAAAATCGTGCTTGCAGCAGTCAAGCTGTCTGAGCGGTTGTTGCGGGGCACGGCGGAAGGGTTGTGTGCAGGCGGTGGTGGAAGCGGGTCTTGCTGATGCGGTGCAACAAAGGAGCCAGGAACGCCAGGACCAGTCAGCGCAGACAGCGGAGCGTGAAACGGTCGCAATCCAGATAGCCAGCCTAGTGTCGGCAGGGCATTGTTACGAGCAGCAGGAGAAATCGAGGAAGCTAGGGGAGTCTCGGTAGCAGGCACAGATGGCAGCACTAGAGAGGTTGTCTTAGTCTGAGTCGAGCGTGCTGAGTCGTATGGCGTAGGTAAAGAGTCCAGAGGAAGCGAGGCGGGAAAGCTGATTTGCGTATCCGAATTTGGAGTCTGTCGATGCAGATGACCTTGTTGGGGCGTCGGGGTACTAGAGACACACGCTTTTGTGGTTCGCGAGCGGTGCGAGAGGACTTCTTCCATGAGCCCCAATTTGGTAGAGCCACGGGCAGCATGAGGGATTGTTGGTACGATGCTCTGGCCTTGAGGCGACGAAGATACCAGAGGCTCTCTTGGAGGAACTGCGTGAGCGGAGAAAGAGTTAAGTTACGCAAGATCAAGAAAGAATGTATGCGCATACAGCGAGGGTGATTCACTGTCTTCGACACGGCCGAGTAGACGTCACGGAATCCCGAAGTCAATGACGGTTGTCGGAGCTCGCCACGGATATCTTGACACGTAGAAACTGTTGATTCCGAAAGCGCAGCAGGAGGACCAAAGTGGGAAGCAGCATGCTGAGGAGAGCCAGCAGATTTCGATGAGTCGCCGAGGGATCGAAGTTTTCGGTCCTGGACAGAGGATCGAGGCAGTTGAAGCTTGGCCTCGATGTTACTAGTCAGGGCGAGCTGAGAGGATCGTCCAGGCTGAGTGCGAGTAGTCAAAGACCGAAGACACTTGTTTGACGAAGGAATAACAGGAACCCTCAATGACGGAGAGAGCATCTCAGTAGATGCGTTGGTCCTAGAGCCGGAAGCATCCCAGCTAGAGGTCGTTGGCGCAGCTAAAGGAGTCAGCATGACTTTTTGCAATTTGCGATTGAGACGCGGAGGTAAGGCGTTTGAAGGCTTGACAGGGCGATAGCTATCATTCATGGCGAGAGAACCAGGAATGACGGAGGCGGCGTTACGCGTAGCAGGCACTCCGGCAAGCACTTTGTCAGCAGCCGTCCTCGAAAAGGCGATTTCAGAAGATTTTGAAGGGTCAATGTGGGCGGACTGAGGGCAGAGTGGAGAGATTTGAATGGAATATGGGTTAGCAGAGGATGCGTGGTTGGATTGTTCGCACTGAGACGCGTGTTTTGCGGTCTTCGGAGGAGCATAGCCCAAGGTCGTATGAGCGGGGTGACTATATGCGCCTTGATTTAGACTCAAGACCACGGATTGAGGTATAGAAGCACCAGCAAGATACTCGTGGAGGTGAGAAAGTGAGCTCGAGAAAGAACATGCAGAGGGTTCGTCGGTTGGCTCCTTCTTGACAATTTCGCAATAATCGGATCCGTCGTCCGCAGGAAGAGGAGTCAGCGGCGCGAAGTCTGGCTCCGAGGACAAAATATCGAAGCCAAGTGAAGGCGTAGGCGAGGCAGAGACACAGGTAGACCGCTTAGCCTTCCGAGGTAGAGCTTTCTTAGGACGACTGGGGCGACTGGGCTTCGCAGGCTGAGACAGGCGGCATACATCGCAGTCTGGATGCGGCACAGAGTCGTGCGCACGGGTGTGGCGGACAAGAGTAGCCTCAATTTTGACCTTCCTCGTTATGCCTCCGGGGTAGCAGACAAGACAATCTGGGTGAGGATTGGCGTCGTGAGCGCGAGTGTGCCTAGCAGAGCCCGAGGCTCCAGACAGTTCTGCAGTCGGTTGTGCCACTTGCGTCTTCTGCTTTTTTCGAGGTCGCGCAGAAAGTGCCTGCAAGTTGGGTGACGCGGCTCGCTCCCGCTTGACCGCGATCTCCTGGCGAGCAGACGAGGTGAGTGGAGCAGAGCGAAGATTATACG
This sequence comes from Phlebiopsis gigantea 11061_1 CR5-6, assembly GCA_000832265.1. Classification (NCBI taxonomy): domain Eukaryota; kingdom Fungi; phylum Basidiomycota; class Agaricomycetes; order Polyporales; family Phanerochaetaceae; genus Phlebiopsis; species Phlebiopsis gigantea. Next base: position 76,818 of record KN840567.1, read on the forward strand.
CACTAGAGCGCGTCATTTCGCGTCTAGTACAGATAAGCACTGGTTTTGGGGAGAGTGCTGTGTATATGCGAAGTGGTGATTTATAGAGTGGTGCTATGTAAAGCGGCGGCAGGAAGAGAGTCGGTGAATTACCTTCTTGGGAAGAGGGCGGGGTTACATAATTGGGGCGTCTACAGTACGTGAAAGAATTATGGCTCACGTGAGGACAGCCGTGGTGGCGATGATAAACATTGATTAAGTACACAAAGTATAGGTTATGATAGAGCTGGAAAACGCGTATGCTGCCAGCAATTCATTCGCCGTTGCTCGAACGTGGGGGTGTAGCGCGAGAGCATCGCCGAATAAATTTCACCGTCTGGTCAAAATCCTGCCAGTGCTCTGGGAAGAAAGAGAAGCTTTGGATGCAATTCTCAATGCTGTAGTCTATCGGACTGGGCTTCTTCCACAATACACCTGGAACGGACGTCTTTAGGTTGATTTCGCCGTTAATATGAGACCCACCATGGTCGTCGAACTAGCCTAGCAGGGCCATGCTGGCCAATTACGATTTATGAAAGAGTTTGTGGATGCGTGTTGATTAGCACTACATTGCCGAGGGGGATGTAGC
>KN840568.1:0-76899 GCA_000832265.1 Phlebiopsis gigantea 11061_1 CR5-6
GGCTTGATGCTACGGCGCCTGGTAGCGGGCGTAGCAAACGCCCTTGCTACGTAGCAGATTTGTGTTTCCTGATGAGATGGTCTAGCAACAAGACCTAGCCAGCAAGCCGGTGCTCGCAGTCGACGATAGCGGAGAAATGCCCGGCAAGATAGGGCCAGGCAGACGGCCGCGGGCAAAGCTGCGCAAGCGGCAGAGACACAAAGCAAGCTTGTCGTCGGCGAAGCCCTGCCGCGACAAACCGAGGCGCGTTGAGCTTGGGCGAACACTGGTTAGAGCTCATCGATCTCGCTCTGCAGCCCCGGCGAGATCGAAGAATCTCGTACACGACGTTCGCGCGAGCGGCGGGCGCGATCGCGCAGGAACCTCGGTGCCTGCGTAGGGCAGCCCGTTTATGCTACCGATCGCGCCGCCGAGCTTCGCGGGAGGACTGGGGCGCGCTGCGCGTGGGAGAGCGCGCTGCAGATCACCCGCAGCGCCCGCGGCGTCCGCCAGAGCGTGCAGACGGTCTGGGCTGCGCGCAACTGTCTTTTCGGCACAGCCTGCATTTCGGGGGGCACCCTCCATCTGTGAGAACCCGCAGAAACGGATGCATCACTTCTCGGACAATTGCAAAGACATATGCTGCATTGCAAAACATCAGGAAGCCGGCTGTCCCCTCGAAAAGAAGGGAGGAACTGTGCGCGGGCATGCTAAGACAGTTAGAGTGTCGGCTCGCCCTTTGACAACACATGCACTCGGCGGCGATTGCGGGACGGGACGCAGCGTTGTGCGTTGATTCATTGATTGATGAAGGCAGATGTGGGTAACAGGAACAAAAGGTGCGGGCCGCAGCGGGCGGGGATGGTCGGGACTCGGGACACAATAAATGAAAGTGGGGGTCGTAAATAACTACGTGCGGTCGTGGAATAGGCGTCGTGAGAGTTCCCGTGGTAATATAACAAACAGCGTATGTGAGACCGGAGGTGAGAAATTCTATCTTGGGTAGCCGAAAGAAATGAACAATTCTAGGTCTAGGAGCGATATTGATACACGGTTGGTCCTTGGTATGAGTGGAGCGATGTTGGGTACGACACGGAGACAGGAAACCCAGGGCAACGAAGGGCGATCACGAGACTACGGCGGGGGCGACGGCGGCGCGGTGGCAGCCACCTGGGGGGCCAGCACGCGCGGCGCGGCCGCCGCGAGGTGCATGTGCGCGACGAGGTTCGGGTCGCTCATGCTGCGCTCCATCGCGCGGCCGCTCTCCGCGGCCTCGTCGTAGCTCGGCAGGCCGACGTAGCTCGACAGCGGGGGCACGCCGCCGCCGAGGAACCCGCGGCTCGCGATCTCGTAGTCGGGCGTCTCGACGAACGCGCGGTGCAGCAGCAGCTGGTCCTCGGTGAGGTTGCGCGGCGGCGCGTTCACGAGTGCGGGCGTGTTCATCCCCGACGACGACGGCGTCGTGTGCCCCGACCCCGGCCGGCTCCCGCGGTTCGCGTCCGTCGGCGACCGCGTCGGCACCACCTGTGCCAGCTGCGAGTGCGAGTGCGAGCGGTGGCCGAGCCCGAAGCCGTGGCTCAGGCTGGTGAAGGGCTTCATCGAGATGTGGAACAGCCCATGCAGGTTCCGACTCGCAGTGCTGCTGTTGTGCACGTACGTGCTGTCGCTACTCGTCGTGCTGGCATGACTGATGGACGTCCGTGAGCCGTCGTTAGAGGAGCGTGTGGGGCTTGCAGCACGGCTGTTCGCCCTGCTGCCGTGCCGGCTGTTCGCCCTGCTGCTGTGCCGGCTGGTCGGACGGCTGCTTGGTCGACTTGTGTGTCGACTGTGGGCTATCGACTCGGGCGGGGTGTGCTCCATAGGGGGTTGCCGAGGATGGGTGGATGGGGTTTCGGGCTGCTGGCTCAAGCTGAGCAGCAGCTCAGAGTTGACCCAATGCAGCTGCTGGTTCTCCGGCGTCGGGTTCTGCGGCAGCTGGCTCGTCGGAGCGGGTTCGTGCGCGCTGCTGCGGTGGTGATAAGGGAAAACCTCGAGCGGGGCAGGCGAGTATATGCCATCCGGCGCAGGCGCAGGATCCCGGCGGACGACAGGGCTGATGCGCTGCGCGACCCAAGGGTTCGTAACCCGCATAAGGCCAGAGTCGGACATGTACGCGTTCGCAACGCGGTCGCGTACGTGCGATGGATAGCTCGGGAGCTCGGCGTCCTCCTCATCGCCCGCGTCTTCGCCGTGCGTGCCCTGGGCCTGGCCGCCGTCGATATCGCGGGCCCCGAGAAGAAGCCGGCGAGTTTGCAGCGTGGCCGTGTGCGCCTCGTCATAGAGCCGGTAGTCGAGAACATGCAGCGGAAGCGAACACCGGAGTTCAGAGACGTGCCCGTCGAGGTTTGTAATCATTATCGACCAACGGATGCGGTGGGATACCTGGATGGGCTGAAAAGGAAGATTGCATCCATCAACATATAGTGCGTGCAGATCGGGCGGTGCGCGAACTTACCTCAAGCGAGTGTGCAGGCGTGGCGTGCATGGGAACTGCTATCTGCAGGGTTGTGACAACATCCGTAGACTGCTCTTGCTCCAATTCGGGTGGAATGACAACATCAGTGGAAACAGAGGGTGGCAGCGGGGCGGCGGAAGGTCCAACAATGTTTGATAAAGAATCCGCGGCGGTGTTGGCTGGGGTAGGTTGCGAGCTCGAAACACTTAGACCAGTAACTCCCGAGCCGGACGAGGATGAGGAATTCGTAGTAACGGTGGTCAGCGGCGTCATGTCGCCTGGTGATGGCGAGGCAGCATGATGATTAGAAAGGAACTGCGAGCCAGAGTGTAGCGGGGTGTGGACGGGGCTCTGGTTGCTAGAAGCGATGCTTGGCGAGTGGTGTCCGATCAAGGGGACGCGGTAGCGGTGGTGCTGTTCCTCAACGCATACAGCCTGTCCACTGGTCATGTCATGGCGCGCGGTGGCGATAGCACGAGTGTTCTCTTGTGTTCCCGACCGACCGATGAGCTTCACCGTTTCGTTGATCGTCGTCGTAACGGTTTTCACGCGTGCACCCTTGACGAGGGGTTGGAACCTGACGACTGCGGTAACGCGGTCCCCGGCAGCCCAGGCCTTGTGCGGGATCATAATGGAATACATGAGCTTTTCGGGCCATGTGTTCTCAATCTCGAGGGTCTGTTGGTACTCCAAGGCCTCGGCGCTGAAGCCGCGCAGAATGGAGATGGGGTGAATGGCGTGCAGCTCGCGATGCGACAGTCCCAGGCCGAACCCAGGACGCACCACAGACGCTCGGAGCTTGTAGTGCACAGACGCGCCACCCATAGCGGTGGTGCTGATCGAAGACGGCAGGGAGCCGCCGATGTGCAGCTGGAAAGGGAAGAGGTGGCGCCCTGCCTTGAGCGTGTGGGCGTGCGACTTTGCACCTTCGAGGAACGACCACTCATGGCTGCACACGACGTATGTCAGTGGCGAAGAGTTCAACGCAAGCCTACAGGGCGGCGACATCAGAGGAAGCCGCGAGGAGTGATGTAACAGGGGCACTCACGATTCGCTCGCAGACGGTGGTATGCGAGCTTTGCCTCTGAACTGGAGGGTGATCTCTTTGATGGACGTGGGCTCTGACAGGTAGAGCACGACGTTCCCGCTGAGCAGCGCGGGGTTCACGTCGACGCCGGTTCCGCGAAGGACGAGGGTGTCCTGGTTGACGACGATGTCAACGTACGACTGGCCCTTTTCGTGCTTCTCCCTAGCCATGTCGCGTTCGGAGGCGTCGAGGGAGCCGCTGGTGGCGTGGTGAGAGTTGGAGGGACCGGCAGAGTTGTTGCTCAGAGGCTGGAGGGCAGCGTGAAGAGCGGCGGAGAGGTAGTCCTCCTCGGTTTCCCGAGCCGCAGGTGAAGTAGCGTTGGATGAAAGCACGAAGGCCATGTCGACAACAGATGTTGAACCCAAAGAAAGATGTGAAATGGAAGGGGTGACAATGCAGAAAAAGAACAGAGCTTGAGCCGAAGGTATCGCTTGCGGTCTTCTTTCGGTGGAACCAGCCCTTCGGTGTGCTGGAGTGGTGGCAGCGGGAGGACAAGATTGGGTTGTGCCACAGCGGGCGCGGCAGTGGGCCGAGAGTGGGATGTAAAGGCTAGGTTGTATGCGGGTAGCGAGACATAGACATGAGGGGGTCTAAAGAGACGTATGGGTTTATTATCCTGCTGTAATTCCTCTCCGGCCGGCGTGCTCGGCGCTTTACAGCAAATCCTCGTCCCACGTGGCGCCGCTTCCGCTGGTTCCGGCGTGCTGGCCCGCCTGCCTCGCAGTCTTCCCGAAGCCATTCAGTGCTATTCTCGGCCTTCGTCGGACGGTCCCGCTCCTCTCGCCGGCTGGGCGACGCCCGCTAAAAAATAACATGATTGAAAAAAACACCCGCGCACCGAGGCGCAAGCTGACCTCATATGGGTCCGGACCGCCGCCCAGGCCGTTTATCGCTATCATGTTTTGGGTCCGCCTCAGATATCCTGCGCCGGCGAACTATCATCTCAACGACCCTCCTTGTCCCGGCATCGTTCATAATTCATCTAGCAGCACTTGTCTGCTTGTTCCTGTCTGATATCCAACAATTCTCCTATCGCAGCCTTCCGAGAACATCGATGTCCTGCACCGCCCGAATTGCTTCGCAACATTGCCCATCCGCCCCGACGAGGCGGCACGATACGGCCCCTTCCTTTCGAGACCTAGAACACTCGGATGGAGATATCTACCAAAGTTTGATTTTGATTTTGTCCGATCTTGCCTTTTGTAAGCGAGAGTTGCAGCATGCTTGTTCACGTAACCTGTCATGAAATTGCCGATTGTTTCCGCCCTATTGCAATTGCACCCGAATTTCTTGGTAAGACTAGGTTCAAAGGGAGCCTACAACACGTGACGTATGTTCGCGGTGTACTCAGGCCAAAGGGACGAACGAAGTCTTAGAATCAGGTTCTAACTCATTGATTTTATTGGGGACAGCGACCGCGATAAGTGGGGCCGTATTCGGCCTCTATCAGGAAGGTCATTCATGTCGAGGAACAACCGGGGTGCCGCAAAACCCCTCGGCCCGCTGCCATGTCATACATAGACAGCGCCACAAAGGTTTGCATTTAACCTCGGAACACTACCTTCTTTGACGTTCTTTTCCGCCAGCAGCTATCGTTGGCAGACCCGACTTCTAGCCGCACCGCGAGGACAGCGGCCTGTGCAACTACGTCCGTCCACGCGTGCGCGGGACAATGCGCCATCTTGCCCCGAGGAAACGTTTCGGATACCTTACTGGTGTCTCTGTTTCGCAGGAGCAGACGCCGGCCTCCAGCCCGGCGAGGTACCACCAACACGCGATCTGAGGTAACTGCCTTCTCCGCGGCGGAGGAATACCTTACGAATTCTATATGCGAACGGTCGGCCATTTTCTCTCTCCACTTTCTATCGTGCGGTCGTTCGATCGATCCCTGCGGCCGAGATGAAGTCATACTTTCCGGTGTCTCCGTAGGCCTAGATGATTATGTACACCTAGGCCTGTGGCGAATCGTTTTCTGTAAATGCAAACGCTATGCAAGCCGCGTCGTATTCACGCTGTTTCTCCGTGTATTCACAGACCCGCAAGCCCTAAGACACCTGTTATTCATTTCCTACCCGGATATCCAACAGTCAACGGAGATTGGGCTCACGCAGCGCACGTGAAATTCGCCCCCATGTTCCTGAACAACGCAATGCGGGGTAAATCCAGCCTCCAGGCGTCAAGTGGCCCAAATCACAGCGACTTGGCACTTCATAGACACTTTCGTGTCCGTTTCATCTATTTCAGCCCAGCCGGCGGATACGACGTCGGCCGAACGGTTATATGGGGTATGTGCCCGCCGCTGCGCGGCGTTCAGGTGAGCCTGGTGAGTAACCCAGTGACCAGCCTCATTTATGCTCTGCGGATAGACTCCGTGGTAGTGGTGTGAAGGGCGCAATGCACCTCCATTCATCTCTGGTGCATTTTCCCCAACGAATGATTTAATACGTCCGGGCTTACATACCACTCATATCAAGTCTATCCTATCTCCATTTTTCAGAACAACCTCAAAACTAATTATTGTGTTCGCATCTACCAGGACGTTGAGTCGGCCACGCTTCTGGTGTTCCTGCAGACTTCCTCTGTGGCTCACGCCTCTCACACCACTGCATCTCGCATCGCCTTCGTCTGACAAATCTGTGTGCAACATCAGACAAACCCACAACTTAATTCAGCCCAGTGTGTTCAACAGCAGGTCCATCGAGAGACCTCTCAACACGACACACCGCTCTCACACCGCCTAAACCCTAAACGTCTTCCTTCCCAGCTTCACACCTTGGCGAGCCGCAAGCTTAATACGTCCAGTCCGGAGCTGCGCCGCTCGACGGCTGGGCCCGAGCCCCGCCGTAATCCAGTATATTCAGTTGCGGCCGGTCAAGCTGCCTCGACGTCGGGATTCACAAGTACTCCCTCTTCTCCGACGCCCTTGGTAACTTCAACTCTATTCCGCACGCGCCTGTCACTGGACGCCACACGCCCGAACCTAATGACCAACCGTACGTCTGCTGACAGCCATGCCGCGACAAGCCCGCCTGAGGAACCTATCTGTCTGTATGGTATAGTATTATTCACAGCTAGCAAAGAACCGCGGGGCCCCAGGCTATTAGGTAACGCCAACTGAATGGGGATTAAGCACGGTCACAGTCGGGAGAGGTCGATCTGAATTATGAGAGTCTCGTACCCTGGTCCTGCTGCTACACAGCTGCCACGACGCGAGAAAAATAGAAACGAAAAGACGCGGCGGAGACGAGTGGGCGCGCGCAATACCTTGGCATTTATTTTGGTGTTATGTGAGGCACGCCCGCGTCGGGTGCGGCCGCGCGAGAGCCTGCGTCGTCACGCCTTGTACAGCGTGTCCAGGAAGGCCGTCGCGATCTGCCCCGTGATGCTCGGCGCGAGCGCACCCGCGACCTTTCCCATGCCTGGCGGACGGCATCAGTGGCGCGTCATGATGGCAAGGGTGAGCGCGGCGTACCGTAGAGCTGCACCATCGTGCCGTGGCCGGACGGCGACGAGATGGATTCTCTCACCGCGTCCTTCAGGTCTGCGATGAAGGTGTCCACCACGGGAACAGTCAGCCGCTGATCACACCTGTCAGTGACAGATACCGCCTTGACCAGTAGGTAGCATACCGTTGCCGCAATATGAATCGCGTTGGGGTTGATGATGCCGTTCAGATGCCAGCCCTTCTTGCTCATGATGTCGCCCACTTCGTGGATGCTGACACGCGGGTCGCGCGACGCGAACGCCACCACCGTCGCAGGCGGATTACCGAGCACGTAGAGCTTGCCGTCGAACTCGGCCTTGATCCGTCTGGCGATCTCCTGCGCGGCACCGACGATGGTGCGGCACGACTCCAAATAACCCCTGCGCTCTGTTCAATGCTTCATCTCGGAAGGAACAGTCGTATCACGCACTCTGAGCCCATATACTGCATCGCGGCCCATGTTCCGGCGATCAGTGAGCCCGGGCTATCTGCCACATTAGCGTCCATGCACTCATCTAGAGTTTTGGAGTGCGCACCGAGAACCGGCGATACTAGGACTGGCATATAGACCGCCCATCCAGGTCGGGTTGACATAATACTGGTACGTCCGTAGCTCCGCGTTCCGATACATGATCACCGAGTTGCCCTAAGATTTGCTCCATGAGTAATGCGTGCACGCGTGATCCTCGCGAGGGCTAACCTTTGGCGCGAAACCGTACTTAAAAATACACCACCATTAGCGCGGCGTCCGTTGAAGGAGTAAGTATCGTACCTTATGTGTGTCGCAGCTGATGGCGGTAACGCCTTCGACCCTGAAGTCGAAAGGCGTGGTCGGGAAGCCGGCAGCCTCGAGGAAGGGCATGATGAAGCTGCCTAGGCAGCAATCGACATGCAGGCCGACATGGCGCTTCGCCGCGAGCTTGCCGAGGGCGACGATGTCGTCTTGGCATCCGTCTGGGAAATTTACCGCTGATCCTACAAGCTAAAAGAGAGATGTTCACGGATAGACTCAGGCGCAAATAGGTATTCACGCATACCATGATGGTGTTCGCGTTACTAGATGGTCGTGTACATGAGGCGGGTTCGCGCTAATAAACAGGCGAATGGACGTACATTGCCCGAGCTACACGCGACAAATCCACTTGACGCGTCGTCATGTTGATAGGAATGGTGTGCACCTTGATGTTGAAGTACGCAGCAGCCTTGTCAAATGCGGCATGCGCTGAGATGGGCACAATCCTGCGTAGCAGAAATAAGCCAAGACTACACAGCTGCTGCATCGGACGTACATTTCTGGTTCAGTGATGCCCTTGGTAGCCCTAGCCCAGTCGCGGTGTGTCTTCACGGACATAATAATAGACTCGGTACCACCGGATGTCGTTGCGCCAGCGCCATTCGGGTTGTTGAACATGCGAAGACACATAGCGACCACTTCAGCTTCCATCTTACGGACAGCTGGGAAGACATCCGGGTGAAGAGGGTTGGAAACCGCGTAGTGCGCATACGCGTCAACGATGACTTTTGTGAGGTCGTCGCCGCCGTCTATGCAGTTTCGACGTAGTGAGCGAGCCGGTGCAGTATCTTACGAAGACATAATACACACGGTATACCGCTCCGGAGATCTTGCCATTCTTCCACTCGGCATGGCCAATCTCGTTGTCCATCTTCGTCATCTCATCCAGTATCCAAGCCGGACTTTGCCCCTGGGGAGGCAGGGACGTATGGCGGACGACAGCTTCACCTTTAGGGATAAGGCTGGTTTCGATGATTTTCTTCGCGGCCGCAATTTCGCTTTCCGCTTTCTTGCGTTGCGCCGGCAGAACGCGGAGGGCAAAGAGCAGCAGTTGCTGAGGACATCGTGAATACACAGCGCGAAGCGGGTAGCTAGTGTTCATACACACCTTGTTCAGCCATGTCCAGTACTCCAACGCGGTCGAGCGAAGCCCACGAGCACGCAGATGCCGGTGGACTTTGAGCAGGCGTGTAAGAAGCACGTACACGAACAGAGCAGTCTTGAAGTGTTCGACGAGCGGGTTAGAGACGGTCAACGCCTTGACACGGTGGCTGAGACTTGCGGAGGCCGACATAGTTGGCGATGTCGATGAACGTTGAAGGCAAGCTGGAGGCGGCCGCCACAGGCACGATTTCCTAGTTTATCACGGTTTCGGGAGCTACTTAAAGTAGAGATATGACACCATAAAGCCGATGTGAGCACCGTGCTTGTCGAGTTGATATCATCTTCGACCGCAAAATATAGAAAGTTTTGTATATGTACACAGGGAGCTCGCGGAGATCTAGCCGTTGTCAGGAACAATATTCATCGCGAGTCGGCTCCCCGGAAGAGGGAAGCGTCGGTGATAGACGCCCATTGAGCGCATATGGCGGCGCGACGCGTATGTGAACATCTTGCTCCTGAACCACTACACCGACCTTTCAGGCCGGTTTCAACACATACATGCGAGTCGGAAAAGCGATATTGTCATAGCACAGCGGTTCTCGTCAACGAGATGGATCCTATCCCCGCCACAGTCAAACTGACCTACACCATAGCAGGGTCATCGCAGCCTAGCGGGCGATATGTCGCCGAACGTATCTTGGAGGATAGGCCGCAGGACCAGAGCAGCAGGTGGAGCGGGAATGCTTCATCAGCGCATGTAGAGCAATGGGTGCTGCTACGCCTGGATTCTCTTGCTGTACTCAGTTGAGTATCCTGTCTACTGTGAATTGAACTCGTTCTAATGCTGCACCAGAAACCATCAAATTCGGCAAGGTTAGCCTATAGCTTTATTTTTCTGTCTATTGGAACTATAACAACACATTCTCAGTATTTTCAGTGTATGTACTGCCATACATGTCACCCCAGGTGTGATCTAAGTCTCTGTACACGGCAGCCCACCCGTGCAATATGAAGGAGTTCAAGGTATTTGTCGGTCTCTCCGAGGACAATATGATCGAGATACTCTGCGCCGGTCTTCGAAACGACAGCGTAGCGGAAGCGTTCTCCATTCGCAGTACGAACCAGGAAGGACTCATCTTCCCTACTCGTTATATCAAGATACAACCTCTCTCGTCAGTCTGTCCCTTTATCGTCTTTGAATCGTCTACTAAGTGTCGAATTGGTAGAGCGCATGGTCCGAGCTTTCATACGTCAATTTGGCATATCGCGCTCACCGGTATCGCGGACGAGCGATACGTCTCAAGAGTAAAATCCCAGCATGAAGAGGTAAGCAACATACGATCTCAAATTGTCATTTTCTCATCTCTATCTTCCAGTATCAAGAACAAATTATGCTTCGATTTGTTCTTAAGCACCTCAGACAACGACGATTTCTAACCCCGTTCCAATCAGCCTTGGAGCGATCTGGTATTCAGCTTGAACACCCCCTCATTACTTCGTTACACACCGCCCTCGTTCTTCAAGGAAATTTCCCATCATCCGAAGCTTTCCTTCACTCAATCGCTTCCATCGGTCTATTTTCTGCGTCTCTTTCCGCCCAGCCACCCCATACCCAGTGGACGCGCCTCCGCGCTGCCGACGCCGACGGCGATGCGCCAAGTGCCCGCGGCGGCCACGCAATGTGCATCGACAACCTCAACGGCAAGGTCTACCTCTTCGGGGGGTGGGACGGCCAGAAAAACCTTGACGACTTCTGGGAGTACGACGTGCACACGGGGCGGTGGCGGGTCATCTGCTACGCCACGCAGCGGGAGCCGAACGGCCCTGGGCCGAGGTCGTGCCACAAGATGTTGTTCGACGCCGCCACTGGGGACATATACCTGTTCGGACAGCTGGAGTGCCTGGACATTGCTGAAATTGCTGCGTCTGGGACGCACACTCGAGGTGTCGAGGCCCCAGCGACGTCCCCTGTGAGTCCCGGATTGACGACTCCGCCGACGTTGGGAAGTCCACGTGCTTCTGGCTGGTCCTCACATACTGCGGAGCTATATTGTTACCATACTAGAGGTAGAGACGAAGGAAGATGGGAGATCGTAGTGCCCGACACGTCGGTGAGCGGTACTATCTCGATGGCGCTTCCTATCGTCCAACATAAGCATCAGGCTTCTGGGGGACCCCCAATGGTGTTTGACCACCAAATGACAATAGATTCCGATGCACGGGTCATATATCTGTCTGGAGGGAGGGTGGTGGATGGGGACTGGGAGTCGGTGAAGCTCGCGGCTCTCTACAGCTTTGATCTCCACCGAAAAAAATGGGAAATATGTCGGTGAGGCGTGATGCTTCTATGACCATGGTTTGATCCTGAATTCAGAACCTTGTAGGTCATTGGAAGCTCCTATCGCATCTCCAACTATACCACCACGTTTCGGTGAGGCCTAACATATAGATATCATACATCAAGCTCATATGTGCTCAGGACATGCAATGGTTCTTGACCCGAAGATGCAGACTCTCTTCATCTTCGGCGGCCAGCGTGAGGACAGGTACATGTCGGACATGTATGCGTATCACATCGCCTCCGACACGGTGACCGAACTATTCTCCAACTTCACCTTAGCTGGAGGACCTGATCGCTGCTTCACCCACCGGGCAGTGATCGACCCCGATCTGCGCGAGATCTACGTGTACGTCTGTTGCTCTGCAGTGTGTGCAGAGAGACTGATGACTATCCCAGTTTCTGCGGTTTAACTCGGACACAGCCCAGCAACGAAACAATGCTCGAGGCCGACTGTCCGTATTGGATCTACCGCTACGCCCGGCCTGAGCGACCAGGGAAGTGGACCAAGATCATGCAGCCCGAGAACACGATGGCGGACGAGAACGCATGGCCGGTCTCCCGATACGCCCACCAGGTTGTGTACGATACGAAGTCGAAGTCGGTATATATGCATGGCGGGAACGCGAGCCTAGAGGCACCAGCGGAGGGACGAAGGAGGAAAACTGTGGGACCCGCTGGTGAGGTCGATGTCACGATTGAGCATGTCTCTGCGACTGGGCGGAAGGATGAGCGTTTGGACGATTTTTGGGCGATGAGCCTTATACGGTGCGTTGAACGAATCCCGGCATGATGTGAGATGTGCAGCAAGGCTGAGGGGTGTACAGGCCGTCTACAGAAGAGTTTGTGCGTAAAGGGAAATACCTAATCAGGCAGCAGCAGTAAGTCAACTATTTCACTAGTCTTTGAAGAGCGTGTTTCTCAATCCCAGATTTAGATTCCGTGAACTATGTGAGGACTCGACACCGATCAAGGCCCTTTCCTACCTACAGACGGAGGTTTCTGCGGTCGTCGACCACGGCGACGCAGAAGAAGCCAACATATTTCGCTCTCTCCTCTCTCACCTTCTCTCGCCTTCGTCGTCCACATCCGAGACATTACATACGCGCAAGCGTTCCCGCGAAGATTCCCCCATCGAAGCCCCCAAGACTTGCCAAGAAGACGATCCTATGGCGAAGACACGCTCATCAGTGCGAGTGTCTGTGGGGGACGCGTCCACGACCGTAGCCAGATCTGTCGTCGAGATGCACGAGGATCCGGAGGAGAGAAAGGCCAACGGAGGAAAGGCCATTTCCTCTGCGCGCTTCAAGCAGCGGACGGAGGTGTTTGAACAGCTCATGGAGTTTGTAAACGCGGACGCGAAGCAACCTGCAAAGGATCTGAGTCAGTTTGTCAACGTGGACTCTGAAGATGTATTCTAGTCAGGCGACTGTGGATAAACATGCCCGATTTGGCTCACGAAGAGAGAGCAATGAATGACGTCTTCGGTCCCAAACGGGGGCGGATCGAGAAACGCTTGGGCAGTATAAAGGCAGCCCTTTGCTGGCTATAGCTATTACATCGCTCGCGCATGTTTCGCACTCTTTTGTCGTCAACGTCGACCATCCCCCGTCTACTCGTTCGCACCCCACGCACCTCTAGCTCTAGAACAGCCATGTCATACCAATACAAGCCCAACACCGAACCTCCTAAGGATATGACCGTATTCAAGAACATCGTCAAAGTCGCGTCCGACAGCGGCAAGTTCAGACGCGTCCTATGGACGGGCCGCAACAGCCAGGTACGCGAATCTCTGCCTCACTGTGTATTTGCGCGGTTCTCAGAATTTCCCGCTTCTTCAGCTCGTGATCATGACCATCCCCGTCGGCGGCGAAATCGGCGAGGTGGGCACGTGCGTTCGGCCCTAGAATGCTCGGTGCTGAGACGCATACAGGAAATCCACACCGTTGACCAACACCTGACCTTCCACTCTGGAAGTGCGGAGGCTATTATCAACGGAAAGACTGTGAGTGTGCGTTTCGGCGCGTGGGTAGACACAAAACTTAGTTTGCTCTACAGGAACGCGTCGGGCCAGGAGACATCGTTATCGTGCCTGCGGGTGCTAAGCACAACGTAAGCGGTATACGACACTTTCCGCATAACATACAAATGTTGACACTGTGCGCAGTTCATCAATAAAGGCGAGACGCCGTTGATTTTGTCGACTGTAAGTTGGATCCGAGTCACTCCTGGTTGTACGCCGTGTCCTGAAGTTACGCGTAGGTATATGCTCCCGCCGAACACAAGGCGGACACGGTCCATGAGTCTTTGGAGGAAGGAGAGAAGCTCGAGGATGAAGGCAAAGACGAACCTCCTGCTTGGGCTCAGGAGTTGCACAAGAAGGAATGAATGTAAGGAAAAAAATCCTTGTAAATGAAAACCACTGAGATAGGTTGGCGAACTTTTATGTACATTACATCGTATAGGACACTGTATCATAACTCGAGTTCGTCGCCGGAAATATTGCTTCGCGACACGACATTTCATGGCTCACTGTGACGTGTATATACTGTCCTGGACGCGACGAGAAAAAGAAAGTTACTGGACGGTCATTGCGATGACGCCGGCCAATAGCGCTTACACTGTGAGAATCACGTGGTACGGGCGACCCAATGAAGATTTGCCTCGTCTTGCCCTCCTGACGATGACATTTCCTTTTACTCGCCACGCATGCAATTCTCCTAGCCGCAGCCAATAATACATGTGGATATCGGTCAAACGTCGTGTTCCTTCCAACTATCTGACCCACCGCCTCCCGCAAGAATGGAAGGATGCGCTTAACAGCAGACTCGGAGTACTCGAGGCTCGATGGCAGATCCGACGCCACTGGATATCTGGCCTGCAGCAATATTTCCCGCCCCATGGTGATATTTACGGAATTGCGTGAGGGTACGTCAAAAGCACCTGTCTCTCCTGTTCGCTGTGTTGACCTTCGATAGGCAGATGTCCAACAAATAGGAAAGGTGCTAGCTCTAAGAGTGGATTGATTGCGGCAATAATTATCCACAAGAAACCTGACCCCCGCCGTACGCAGCTGCTGCGCGTAAGTACTTTTGGTTTGTAAACATACACCAGCCAATACGAGAGTGTCTGCAAGGGCAGTTTAATTCGAATGCGCGTCCTTCCTCAGGGGGAGTATCTTATTGATAGCATTCAGAAAACAACAACAGTCTGTATCGGGTCACAATCCTCTCTATCATAATCATAATGGACCAACGTTGACCCACACGCCTGCACTTCCTCTTCGACCACACAAGGTGAAGCCTACGTGTTTCGCGTTCGCCCATGCGCTATACAATATGACCACTGTATCATCTTGTTTGCAACTTCGTGCGTACCACTCTTGTCACCACGTATTTGTTGTTTTCACTCGGGCTTCCCAGATGATACGACATTTTCCCAGGGTTTGACAAGGTCATACGTACAGTTCGGCTGCTGCCATGAATTGGCATTGATTTTAATCCGGTCAAGATACTTACGTCTTATTGATGCCGCTCGCAGCTGTCTTGCACAATCTAGTCGCGAAACAGACAGCTATTGCGAAGATTCCTGCTCAAATGACCTTCGTTCCGTCGTCGCGTGCAGCGTTGGGCAAGTCGATCCCCACTTGAATTGTTGCGAACAGCCGCGGAGAGATGCCGGGGGCAACGAATCACAGCAGAGGACGCACCTGGCGCTTCTCACCACAGTCGGCTACCGTATTCCCATGGTGGATCCTATCCCGCGTTCTCACAGCGTCCATATGGCACCCACTCAGCCACAGTTTCCCTCGCGTCGACCGCCGTCACCAACGGTATATAACGCGTCCAGTATGCCCACATCAAAGCGTCGACTCGACTCCAGTCCGCCATGAGGTACGAATTCTGGTCTGCACTGGTGCCTCTGGCCCTCGCCGGCACCGCACTCGCCGCGAAGGTTCCCCTCTCCAGTCTGAAGAGTGGCAGCTCGCTCCCAGGCGGCGCAGTACCCAGCAAATTCATCGTGGAACTGTCTGCTCCGCTTGGGAACAGCAAGCGGGACGTCGTCTCACGCGAGGTGCGGCTGCTGCAGGCTTGTTGTGATGCCCGGACTCATTTGACTCGCGCATATACAGACTCATGAGATGCTATACGACTCCCTGCGTAAGCGTGGCGTTGGATTCGATGTGGACAAGGAGTTCAATTCCCCGGGACTGTTCGTCGGCGCTGCGGTCACCCTGCAGGTCAGTACGCTCAAACGTTCGAACAGATGTATAACTTATATGCACTCCACAGAATCCCAATGTGCGTCATATACGGCCCGTGTCACATATGTTCACTATCCAAAGCCTCATATTCCTTTCCCGCTAGGACAAGCATCAGGTTCTAGCAATGCCTGGCGTGCAAGCTATTCGCCCGGTCATCAGGGTTCAGGCACCAAAGTAAGGCACTATAAACTTCCCTGTTCATTGATATCGACTATGCGTCTAGGCCGGTGTCGCAGCATATAGTGACTGGCCCGACTGACCCTGCCATCCCAGCTGATACAGAGTCTACGCATATAATCACGGTTCGTTTGACGGTCTTGTTCGGATATTCACATGCTCAAAGGGGACTCCTTAGGGCGTGGATAAGCTGCATGCACAAGGAATCACCGGAAAGGGTGTCAAAGTCGGCATGTAAGAAAAACGTTTCATCAAATGGTTTCAACATATACTCAAATACTGCGACTATAGTTTAGACACTGGCGTCGGTGAGCATATTGCCTCACCGCTAGATCAACTGACCTGAGCAGAACACCAGACTTTACACATCCTTCTTTGGGTGGAGGATTCGGTCCAGGGTTCAAGATTGTCGGTGGTTTTGACTTCGTGGGCGACGCATACAATGGTGCATCTAAGCTTTTTGACTCGAAATCAATCGGAACTCTGATACCTTAGAATAGGCTCGAACACCCCAGTGCCGGATCCCATCCCGCTGGACCAGTGCAACGGCCATGGAACCCATGTCACAGTAAGCACCACACACTACAATCTCAAGAGACGTCTTACTTATGCACACTTAGGGAATCGTTGGAGCAAATCCAGGTAACGAATTCAATATCAGCGGTGTTGCTTTCGACGCGACTATTCGGATGTACCGTATATTCGGCTGTACGGGCGACGTGACGGATGACAGTGCGCTCCTCTCCACTTCATATTGATTCCGACATAACATGAATACCTTAGTCATCGTCGAGGCCTTGTTGCAAGGTGTCCAGGATGATCAAGACATCTTGACCATGTCTCTCGGAGGGTCTGACGGATGGACAGAATCAACGAGCACCGTCGTCTCTAGCCGTATAGCTTCAACGGGCAAGATCGTCACCATTGCTGCAGGTATGCCCCATGCGCGCCCATACTTCCGCATCTGCTTACTCGACCTTTCCAGGAAATGACGGTGCCAAGGGCATGTTCTTCACCTCCAGCCCGGGAAATGCCATCGACGCGATTTCCGTGTCCTCTCTCGACAACACTGTGATACCGCTGCAAAATGCGACTGTCCATGGCGTGCAGCACGATCCGATCACTTATTTCGATGCCCTTCCTTTGCCGATCACCGAGACGCTCCCCGTATTTGCTACGAGTACCAACACGACGGTCGCCGACGATGCATGTGATCCGCTTCCGGATAGCACACCCGACCTCAGCAAGTTTATTGTCATCGTTAGGAGGGGCACTTGTACATTCGTACGCATTTCTATCGAATCTTCTCGTCTATTGCTAACCGTTTGGGACGCTAATTAGGTCCAAAAGCTAACGAATATCGCGGCAAAGGGAGGCAATGTTTCGCTCATCTACGAGTACGTGCCCTGCACGCAATGAAGCTCAGGTTGCTGACTTCCTGCTGCATTTAGCAATGGCTCTGGATTTGACGATATCGAGGTTGGAAACTTCACGTCTGCTTTGATTCAGGCCGACGACGGTGTCTTCGTACGTGAAACTGACCATTGTACCACTGACTGTACTCATGACCATCCTGAGCAGCTGGTGAACGAGTTTGCGTCTGGCGCTACGGTCTCCCTTTCGTTCCCTCAAACGGGTGGAAGCACTCAGTTCCCTGACCCCACCGGCGGATTGATCTCCAGCTTCACCTCCTATGGTCCAACGAACGACATGTTCTTCAAACCTGCTGTCGCTGCCCCCGGCGGAAACATACTTTCTACGTTCCCCGTCCCTCTCGGAAGTTTTGCCGTCGACTCGGGCACATCAATGGCGACACCCTTCATGGCCGGCGTGTCTGCCCTCCTGTTTGGTGTCAAGGGGAACAGCCCTACGGTCGGAAAGACTGCTCGTGATCTGTTTGAGACAACTGCCCAGCTTGTCCCCAGCAGTCATACTGATGGCGATCCTTTGCAGACGGTCGCGCAGCAAGGCGCGGGGCTTGTGGATGCTTTCCATGCTCTCACAACGAAGATTATCATATCCCCAGGGGAACTCCTGACCAATGACACTGCAAACTTCAAGGGAACGTGAGTAGGATTGATTTGCCTGGTGGCAGACATATTTACGATTTCTGCAGGCATACCTTCACTATCAAGAATACGGGCAGTACCGCGGAATCCTTCAAGATTACGCATGTCCCAGCAGGAACTGCTTTGTCCTTGCAATCGGTAAGCATTCAATCTATGCTTGGAGATGGCTAACGGCTAATTAACAACTACCACCGTCCAGGGTACCGCCTTCGAAGCCGACGGACCCGTTCCTCTGTCCACCGACTTTGCCACCGTCAAGTTCAGCGAAACCTCGGTGACGGTCCACCCTGGGCAGACACAAGAAATCACCGCGCACATCACCCCACCGGCGGGCGTTGACCCCTCAGTCCTGCCCGTCTTCTCTGGCTTCATCCAGGTCGAGAGCGCGACCGAGACGCTGCATGTCACCTACCTCGGCGTCGCCGCGTCGCTCAAGAACGCGGAGACCGTCGACACGACGGACGTCTTCTTCGGCGTCCCGCTGCCAGTCATCACCGACCTCGCGGGCAACTTCTTCACGGACCCACACAACTTCACCTTCGAGGGCAACGACGTGCCCCAGCTGCTCATGCGCCTCGACTTTGGCACGCCGTTGCTACTCGTCGACCTTGTCGACCCGAAGGAGAAAATCGCGACGACGCTCAACAAGCGCGACACTCAAAGCTCGTTCAGCGCGATCAAGACGCTTGGTAACATTGTCGAGTTCGACTTCATCCCTCGCAACTCTGACGAGGATGTGAGTACAGTGTGCTTCTCTTTCGAAGGACAATGCTGACTCAATCTATACGACAGGATGGCACAGAGTTCAATCTGTTTGAGCTCGATCCTCCGGTTTTTGCCAACGGGACTACCATACCGAACGGCCTGTACAAGGTTCTGCTGCGTGTGCTCAGAGTTACTGGTAACCCCAACAACGAGGCTGACTTCGAGAGCTGGCTGAGCCCAGTTGTCGGAATCGAAGCCTCATGAATGTAACGTAGTATGTACCCCTGTGTGCAATTCCAGATAAGCAATATATCCCCTATTATTATTACTTTCAAGATCTATGGCAGCCATTCCGTTCACTGTGCAAGAACCTTGGGAAGACCATTCGCCCCGAGAAGAGCCTCTTCTTCGCCCAGCACCCGAGGGCCGTCGCCTACGCGTGTGTGGATCAAACCCTTGACTGAACCCACCGGGAAAGGCTTCGCTACTGCGGCGTTGAATCCATCTACGACAGCACCTTCCCCAGCGCCACTTGCGCCGAAAAGCTTGAAGGGGTCCTTGAAGGCCTCTGCCTGGGGGAAGTACTTGACGACCATGGACACGATCTCCTTCAGGTTCTCCTTCGGCGCGTAGATGACCGCGTTCGGGCCCGCATCGTACGTGTACGCCGCCTTGAGCTTGCCGCCGTTCGCGACGGAGACACGGTTGTACTCGGTGACGAGGGCAATGATCGCCCGCGAGACGTCGTTGAGGTAGAAGATCGGCGGGTCCGTGTCGAGGCAGACGGCGTGGAACGAGTTCGAGTCCTGCATCGTGATGCGCGCGAACGCGTCGAAGTCGCGCGCGCGAATGGCGGCCGTGATCGCGGCCATGCGCGCGGGCACGACCTCGCGGATGCGGTGCTGCAGCAGCGTCGACGTCTCGACCGTGCGCTGCATGCCCGACGTCGAGCTCGTGCCCTTCTTGTCGTCCGACACGACGCAGATGAGCGCGTGGATGTCCGGCCAGTGCGACTGGGGCGCGACTTCGACCGCGAGCGAGTCGCTGCCGTCGGCAGAGGAGCCCATCTCCCAGGCGACGTATCCACCGAAGAGCGAGCGGCAGGCAGAGCCTGAGCCCTGACGGGCAATGAGAGAGAGTTCGGAGGGCGTTGCGGGGAGCTTGTAGAGAGCAGCGAGGGAGGCGACGAGAGCAGCAAAGCCCGACGCTGACGACGCGAGGCCCGCAGCAGTGGGAAAGTTGTTCCGAGAGCAGATATGGACAGCATAGGATGACAGCTGTACGAACACATGAAGTACAGACAGAGTGAATAACAGAAAGCGTGCATACCTTGGGCTCATTTGGGTTCTTCTCTTCCAGCTCTCGTCGCATACGCTTCATCTCCCTTATACATGTCGCCAGTCGTCCCCCCTGCTTGATTTCATCCTCCACACCGTTCAACCATAGAGTATCCCTCTCGAAAGATGGATCCGCTCGCGATGTTGTAGTCGATCGCAGGTGGTCCTGATCCAAGGTAACCGACAAGGAAGAGTTAGTCGGGAGAATGAGTTTTGTGTCTCGCTTGCCCCAGTATCTGGTGCGCGTATGGGTCAGGCCTGCAGCATACTGTAGGCTCTACTCACTTGATGCAGGCGATGTTGACGGGTGCCGACGCAGTTGCTTGGTAGACAGACATTGTAGAGGCGTGGGGAGTAATGAGAGAGGCTAGTAAAGACTGTATGCAAGTTTATATCCAAGTCTGAGGGTATAATTGTAATGGCACGATGTCTGTAGTGCAACGTTGCACGATGGACGAAAATGTAAAGGCCGATTGACCATAAACGCCCATGATAGTTAACACCGCCACTGAAACGGATGCTGGCCGGACCAATTCTTGCCGTTCTCGGGAAGCTGTGTCAAAGTGTCAAATACTCGGTAATTCCTTTAATTTCCCGCTAGAAAGTGAGAGATTTTACCAGGAAGTTCTCGTTCGATTACCTTGATTAGGTAAGGAAAGGCGGGTACGCCGCTTTTGTCGAGCCCCGAGTCGTCATCTTGTACATCGCCCACGACCTGTTGCTCGCCACACTCTTCTCGACCACGACTTCACTCTACAGCGCGACGCTGCACATCTTCAAACACCAAATCCTGCCTCGCGTTGCCTAGGTTTCACCCTTCACACGAACGTCTGGTCGTCCTTTGTAGCCTGCGACTGTGCAGTACGCACTCCCCCTACACTGGCTGTACGCGACTGTTATAACCTCCGCCGTATGCGTCACTAAGCAAACCTCTCTTCATATCATACATTTTCAGGGTGCCTCTTCCAATTATCCCGAATTCCTATTGTTGAGAGTACACTTCAAATGCCATGTATTACGCACAGCAGTCTCCTGGGATCGCACACAAGCTCGCACAACATTCTGGGCAGATACACGACCCCACACCATGGACACGCAATGCGCACCATAATGTTCTAGGGCCTCCCAATCATGCTCAACCTCCAGGATCGGCCGCTTATCCGTTGTACACGAACGGAGCTATGGCAGCCCTCCAGCATCATCCCCACCCCCACCTCTCGGGTCCCATTGGCCATCACCATCATCAGAACTCCCTTTCCCACTCCCATACACACTACCAATCTCCACCGAATGGCAACGGAATACCAGGGGCTCATGCAGGTCTGGTGCCCAACGGGTCCCCAGCAAATGGCGTTGCTCAGATCATGACTCCCCATTGGCAGAATCAGTTGATGAAGTGCGAGGTGCGTGGTGAACTCTTAAATAGCTGCTTCATTGCTGACTTGCATTTAGATGATTCGGGCGTCGAGGTCTCCGCACCACAGGGCTCGCGCGAGCGCCATGGCCTCGCGGACCGTCCAGAAGTCCGCAATCCCAATCCAGAACCCGAATGCAGTGAAGCCTGTGGAGGTAAACGGCACCGCGAAGGAGGGAGAGGTTAATGGTACACCGAGGTCGGCTTCTGCGGCAGCGAACGGCTCTCCCAGCGCTGCTTCTGTTATAGGGGCTTCTACCACGGCAGCGGTGGCTGAGCGACCAATAATCATAGCGCCGAAGCCAGAAAACACCTGGACGTCGCTGGACATGGGCGGTGTAAATATCAAGAACCTCCCTCCGACCTCTGGACTTTTCTCTTTCACATTCCTCGTAAATCTATACCTCAATCATAACGCTTTGACAAGCATACCCCCTGAGATCACGAAGCTGCAGCACCTGGAGTTACTGGATCTCTCTGGGAATAATCTGGTCACCGTTCCTCCGGAGCTGGGCATGCTCAACTCTCTGAAGGAGCTCTACTTGTTCGACAACCACATCTCGAACATTCCACCGGAACTGGGTACTTTGCACCAACTACAAACGCTAGGAATCGAGGGCAACCCGATCGATCCAACATTGAAGCACATGGTCCAAGAACAGGGTACACCAGCCCTCATCGCTCACCTCCGGGACACTTGCCCTACAGCAGCACCCCCTCCTGCCCGCCTCTGGCACAACCTCGTCTCACCGGCTGAGCGCGACCACATGCAGTCGGATCCCAACGTCGAGGTTTTCAGTGTCCTCTCATACAACGTACTGTGCGAACGATGTGCCACAGAGCGGCTGTATGGCTACACCCCTTCGTGGGCGTTGGGTTGGAAGTATCGGAGAGAGATCATTTTCGACGAGATCAAGAGCCACGATTGTGACTTCGTATGTCTGCAGGAGATTGAGATCGCTCAGTATGAGGAGTTTATACTTCCGAGTCTGTCGGAGCTGGGCTACGATGGCGTATACTGGCCGAAGTCGCGGTACAAGACCATGAGCGAGAGCGACCGGAGGACAGTTGACGGATGTGCGATCTTCTTCAAGTCGGACAAGTGAGTGTTGTTGGTTCCCCTAGGTTCTATGTAGTCACTCATCACTGCTCAGGTACACCTTGGTGGAGAAGCACCTTGTCGAGTTCAGCACTGTCGCGATGCAGCGCGCCGATCTCAAGAAGACGGACGATATGTTTAATCGTGTTCTCACGAAAGACCATATCGCCATCGTAAGTCTCTTCGAGAACAAGGAAACCGGTACACGCTTCATCATTGCCAACGCCCACATATGTTGGGATCCGCAATACCGAGACGTCAAGCTCGTACAGCTCGCCCTTCTCATGGACGAAATCGAGAAGGTTGCAAACAACTTCGCTAGGTACCCGCCACGACCACCAGCCCCCGCTTCTCTAACAGACTCTTCCGGTGACAACAACGCGTCTTCACGACCTCCGCCAGTCTACACCGACGGCTCGAAGATTCCGTTGATTGTCTCTGGCGATTTCAATTCCTTGCCGGATAGTGGCGTGTACGAATACCTGTCGACGGGCAGCCTTCCCTCAGATCACGACGACTGGATGTCGTACACGTACGGAAAGTACACACAGGATGGTCTACGGCACAAATTCGGTCTGAAGAGCGCGTACGCTGCGCTGGGCGAGCTACCGATGACGAATTATACGCCCACATTCCGCGGCCCGATCGATTACATCTGGTACTCGACGTCGAGTATAGCCGTAAACGCTGTCTTGGGAGAGGTGGATAAGTCGTACTTGGACAAGGTGGTCGGGTTTCCGAATGCGCATTTCCCATCAGAGTACGTACTATCTCATCTTACCTGGTCTTGGTCTCTGACAAGCTTTCTTGTAGTCATCTGTGCATTGTGTCCGAATTCCGCGTGAAGCCACCAAAGGAGGCGGCACCACCGCGTCCGCCACCTGTATTCCCGGAGTCGTCTCGATGATGTTATTCACTATCGTTATCATCACGAACACTGTCTTCATACTCCATTTCATTACTTGGGTATATTTGCCATTTTTTGTAAGTATTCTGAGCTACAACTTTTTACCTTCTTGTCACATATGTCTGTGTTATTTTCTTCATCCGTTCATGTCGTCGTCTCCGCCGCAAAGCAGTTGCTTCCGGTTTCTTTGTCTTCCGTTTTCGCACGCTCTCTCTTGTGTCACCTAGTTTGCTTGTTCTTGTCGCGTTTTAACAACCTGCAAAGTCTGTAGCCTGCGAGTGTACGTCTCTAATGCATTTATCTGAAACCTCCTCGTTCATCGAAGCTCCAATATTTGCTTCGATTCGCCAGTGCTTGCGGATGTCGTATGTGGGGACAGCACGAAGCATCAAGACTTGTCAAGGGATGAGATTGTGAACGCAGTATCATCTAGAATTGCTTTGTCTAATAAGAGCCTATGTTAGTGAGGCTCAGCTGTGAGCGATGGGGTCATACGCACATCAGCACAGGCTATTCATCCAGGTTTATTGCACGGCCAAACTTGGCGTATAACACAACTTTGAGCTCCTTCATTCCCTTCTCGCACTCCTCCGCCCTATCCTTTAGGCCTGAAAGTTCGCTGTCGATCTCTCCTTGGTCTTTCTCCAGCCGCTTCATGGCTTGGCTATGTCGTAGGTGGACGAAGGCCTCGCCAACGCGATACCTGGAACATACTTCGTAACCTCATTTACAAGATCGTAATTATGACACGCACAGGATAGGTTGACCTTCGTCTGCGAGTTCGAGCTCCATGTTCAGATCATCAAGAGCCTCTTTCTCTTGCTGCAGTGCAGACATCAATATAGCAATCGACAACAGCCAGGGTAGAACTGTGCACACCTTCAAGATCTCCACTCGTTCCTCTATACCCTTCAACCTTGTGTTGAGCTTTGAGAAATTGTTGATGCGCTGCTGGTCCTCTACCAGCCGTACATTCTAGATTAATGAGCAACGCGACGGTAGATGCGTACACACCCCAGGTGACCTCGGCGTTATCGTCATTTTCATCTTCTTGCGCAATCTGTCTGCAACATAAGATGATGTTCAGCTCGTGCGCAGAGAAATGGACTTACCATACGCATTTTGGACCGTGACTGGCTGAGGCAAGCCGAAATAACTCATGGCGTCGAAGGAGGATCTCAGATTGCATACCACGTGAATATAAACGCCCTATTGTCCGCGGAGATGATGCGTGCGGCGACCCGCTTGAGCTCTAGCTCTCACAGTCTATGTTACAGGTTTCTACGTCTCGACCTTGACGAGCAACACGAACGATCCAAAGAATGACTGCGTGCAGAATTATCTACGGTACAGCTTGGTACCTCAGTACAACTGCCGACGTGCTCGGCTGCGCTGAACACTTTGTAGGAAGAAGGATCGTACGGCGGCCCTCGTGGTCAGTGCCGTTTTGAACGGTTTTCGAGCAATTGATACTGGCAAGTCCAATCAGAATGGGACAGGCAAGACTTCCGCTTACAACCGCTGCAGCGGGTCAGCCAAAGCATTACCAGTACGTTGCCGACGCCCGAATGTCAGTCGTATTGATCTCTTGCCAGGGAACAGCTTGTCGGAGATGCTTTGCATATTCTGCAGACCGAACATGGTGTCAAACGCGAAGATCTGTTCATCCAAACAAAGTCTGTACCCGGCAGATACTACTCTGTCCTCCCGGCTCACACGTGAAGTCATAGGTTCACGTCTATGAGCGGGCAGGACGAGTCTAAGCCTTTACCGTACGATCCGTCTTCTCGTCTAGAGACTCAGATCCACGACTCCTTCAAGAACTCGTTGAAGAACCTGCGCACCGATTATGTCGACAGCTACATTCTGCATTCTCCCCTCGAGTCGCTCTCGCGCACGGTCGTCGCCTGGAAAGCCTTGATGGCTCTGCAGGACGCCGGAAGGGTGAAGCACATCGGCATCAGTAACGCGTACAGTGTTGACATCTTGGAGGCACTGGAGGAGCAAGGTGGCCGTCGTGTACAGGTTGTGCAGAATCGATGGTTCGAGGGGAACAACTGGGACGCCAAAGTGTGGGCATACTGTAAGCAGCACGGCATTCAATATCAGTAAGAAGTCCATGCCATTCTGAGACTGAGATAATTCTCATTGATGTTCCTAGGTCTTTCTGGACGCTCACCGGATCACCTTCATTGCTAAAACATTCCACTCTATTGGCTTTCGCGCATGCTAAGGGGTGTACGCCGGCTCAAGCCGTTTACCGTCTCGCTCAGCTCAATGGTGTCACCCCGCTTTCAGGGACCACTAACGAGAGTCATATGCAGGCTGACGTTAAGGTCGAGAGTCTTGTTGTTGATGAGGGTGATCAGCAGAAGTTAGGGTTGGTGATTAGTTGGATGGGTCTAGTGTAGTATACGTAATGTTGACTTGAATGGGGCACATAAGTAATCCATGAATACTAATACATGTGCCCTGAATTAATTCCTACTACACTCACAGTCGACTTTCCCATGATTATGGGCGAGGATACTTCGCCAATTTCGGGCAATTTTTGACTTCACTTAAGCCCGCGATGCACAGGCGCCTAGAATCCGCTTTCCCTCATGAACAACCAAGTCTTTCGAAGATTCCGTGTTCGCCTTCCTCTCTTGCAGCCTCAGAGCTCGTACAGTGTCGCGCTGCGGAGATTTTACGGCGTCCAGTCTGACATTCTGGCACCAGAGCATACAGCACAGCGGCCAGTATCGACGACCGAACCTCATAACGACTTTACCTCCTTCATATCCAAATTTCGCACTTCACTTCCAACCCCGCCTCAACTGCAGGTCGACCAGTATCGGGTCAGGAATCTCAAGCTAGTACCACGAAATTGTATGTTTTGTATCTGCTGCGAAAGCCGTCTGTGTCTCTGACTTTCCACAGTGGTCCCCGAAGCTCTCGGCGCAGCACCACACAAGGCTTACATAGCTCTCGTTCCTCTGCCAAATATACCTGACCGGCCGGCTCGTCGACCGTACCCTGTTAAATGGCTTCATGGAGAGACATGCGAGTTGCTACCTCCGATGTACGCTCGACTATGGCGAGTGTACGCGGCTCCGATGAAACCAGCACCGCAATATCTATATCTGGGCAAGCATATGTTCTTCGCTAGCCCAGAACTGGCCGAGGAGTTTCAGAAGCACATAGAGACGTTGATGGAGAAAGCTCAGGTGCGGTGCACAATGGCTGCATATATAAATGGCTGTCTAACTATATCTACAGCATCATGGTCATCTCGACACCAAAGAAAACCAGCTGTTTTATGCCACCAACACGCATTCCGCACGCGTACCTGTCCGCGAGGGCCACTCAAAGGATACACCAGGAATCACTGCGCTGGACCTCCGCATAGCGATCCGTGTAGAAGCACTCTGGGACAAGTGGCTCGAGCAAGGCAAGGCGAAGCTTCCTCCCCCTGGTACGACCGACTCAGGCATAGAGGTTCGGAACATCGTTGGCTTTGGAATTAGTGCCCTGCGCAAGTCGGAAAATCCGACCCCGCCCTCTTCGTAAGGGGGCTAGATGTCCTACCCACTTCGAGCCGCAGATCTCCATTGCATGCCCGTGGGCCCGGTCATGTCGTTCTGCCTGATGGCGCTCGCCACCATTCTCCGTCTACACGCGTCGTTGTTGACTTGACTCTGCGGATATCCCTGTCGTCTTCGTGATGGAGATCTCTTGCAATTTGTGCTTGTGGGTAACCTTTTCATACATATCGGCAGCCCTACTATGACTTATATCGTCGCTACACTGTATAGTTGCTACTGTGTTGAATTATATTCAGCCCGACATCAGCCTGAAATCGCAGGATGCTATGATTCATTAATGAGTCCTTCGTGCTTAAGGTTTGGCTATCCTATTCGACGGCAACTTCCGGTCCGCGCAGAAATCCGCTTCTGTCAGATATCCAGGACCCGCAGCTAGTCATGACACTCGCGTCTCCTTTCCGAGATTCTGGACGCACAGAAAAGCAAAATATTGACTTGAATAATATCTCATCGTCCATTCCGTTGAGTATATAAAATGCGAGAGTCGCACGAAGGTCTAGCTATGGCTACTACCACCTACATCGCCCATATCTCCCAAGAGTTGTTCCCCACTGGCCCCCTCCTTCCAGCCGTCTTTGCTGTCTTTTATCCTATTATCAGTGATGCATCGGAAGGATGCCTCGATCAAGCATCGGATCGCATTTACCAAGCAGCCTTTATATTGCAGTCAATCAAGGGCGGGGCTTTCCAATCGCTAGCTGAACAAGTGTCTTGGTACGTGAATATGACCATTCAGCCGGAAGATAAAGATTAAATTATGCTAAGCAGCCTTCGTGAAAGAGCCACTAAGCTAGAGAATGATTTGGAGCATCTCAAACGTCCAAAGCAGCGATTGCTGCACCCTAAGCGCGGTTTTCGTCTGTGGTCCAATGCCAGTGCGCTAGAATCCGACTCGGCTGCCGTGTTGAGGAAGACTAAGGTACATACTATGGCCTTACTTATGTCTGAGCTGGGGTTTTACGTCTGTGTTGACAGCTCGCATACACCGGTCAAATATATCAACAGCAAACAGACGAGTCGCAGGAACATGCTTCGTGCAGCGACGATCTCTCGCAGCGCACCATTGTCCGCACATACTCGTTTGAATACATGAAGGAATTCGACTTCTCCGAGAGTCAGTCGAGTAGCCATTCGGCTGATTCCTCTGCGACAAACGCAAGCGGATGCGCACACCTTTGTAAGTCATCTGTAGCGTTATATGTCGGAGTTCATTTTAATAATTAAGGAATAGCTTCACGAGTTTACGCTCACATGTCACCCCGCTAGAATCCGGACCACCACCAACAACCCCAGGCCAAACTAAGCAGCCACTATTGCGCATTCATGGTGCCCGCGGTTTCAACGTCTCCAAGGGGCACGGCTCTTTTTCTGTCGTGTGGCACAGCTGGTTACCGATTAGGATCTTGGTACTAAGATTATACGTTTTGCTATGGATCGTCTGATTTGATCGCCCTTCCTATGCCGATGGCTCAGGGTCCTATTTGGTAGCTGTTAGCCTTCAAGGCTTTTGTATGTAGTTCATGAGCGTGCCATTGTATTCACTAAGACTACGACGTTTTTCGTGCAATATGTGAACAATCTAGCAGAAGGTAAAACTCGATGCAAGTTTGATGGCGGAGGTGGGTATCAAATTTAAAGTGTCTGGTATGTGTGCGGCCGCAGTGTTTACCGTATACTATAATACTCTGCCTAGCAAACTTGAAGTCGCGGATAGTGCTCTCCTGCGTTCCTTGTCCAACGCCCGGCTGCAGTCCGGGCTTGTGCCTACAAACCCTTTGGCAGAATAGTGTTCATCGTTTATCACCCTTTTAGTCTTCAAGAGGCCAAGTATAATATCTGCCTACTTATCTCGAAGTGTTACTTCGGGCTCACAAGGTGCAACCCTAAGTTTCGAAAGCACGAACCGCTCGAGAATTCGATATAGTCTCGAGCACAATAAATACTTGACAGTCGAAAACATATTAGCTCAGCAGCCTAAGCCTTCGCAATAGTACAAAGCAGATACGACAATCAAAGCAAGCCAGCAGCCTGCACCATCTCCGTATAGTTTTGGAAGTGTGCGGAGTGTGCGTCGAGTACGAAGGGTATATGATCCATGCCCGCTTCGAAGTACATGGCAAAGTTAGTCGTGCTGTTGAGGTACTGCGGGAGGACCTTGGAGTTCATAAACGTGAGCTTTGATACCTCATCCAAAAAGATACTCGGTGCGCTGTCCCCCTTCACACTGCAATTTTTGCATAAAGCGACAACTCGAAAGAATGAAGTGTTGACGAAAAATATATCTGGAGCGAGGGTAATGTTTGCACCAAATCCAGGCGCAAAGGTGTTGTTTGGGCTGCAAAACATAGCGTTATGAGTGGATGCAAATGTGATAGCATCGGCTAAGTTTCTTACAGAGGTTTGCTCATCTGCACCACAAAGTCTGCTGAAGAAAGAGTTTCCAGAAAAGCTGGATCCGACAACTTTTTTTCAGCCGCCTCAACACTCTGGCCTCTCGCGGGAAAATCGGAGATAAAGAGGGCTTGCCTACGAGACAATTAACATTTTGAACACCATAATGTGAGTGATTATGTTACGTACGTAGAATTTTCGTTGAGAGAAACTCCGGAGAAGCCGTAGGGAAGCCCAATTTGTAGGCTGATCAGCATCTCAGGAGCATTTAGATCTTGTTTCTCTGGGAGCGCAATCCCGATTACACTGGAGGTTCCGACAATCTGAGAGTACTTGGCTTAACTCTATAGACTGTCCAGAGTCGACCTTAACTTACAGGAGTTTGAAGAAAGCATAACCCATTGGATTCGCATGTAGGAGCAACAGACCTAATTACGGTGGGCTTTCCTGGTACGGGTCCGAGTCAGCATTTCGAGAGAATAGAAATGCTTCATGCAAAGACTACATACCTGCGGGAAGGGCTGCAAACAAGAGAATAGTTTCCAAAAGGCGATTGTAACGCATATTGGAAAGCCGGGGCTTGGATCATATTACTGGTCCTTCAGTTCGTCATCTTTAAGTACGCTTCCAGATATATATTTTATTACAGTGGCCGAGAAATGTGCACTATTTGTTTCCCAAGACAGAATGCTTCTATCATTTGCGAAGGCCACCACCTATGTCTGAGGTCTCTTCTATCTATTTTGATGTGAAACATATTGTAAAAACGGAAACTTGAAGCGCATTCGAAAAGATTCCAGAGTGGAGCCTAGTATCTCACAGATCTCTTAATCCAACTACGAAGAATGATATGTACAGCCAAATGTATACAATCGAAAGATACAGATCTCTATAGGATATGGCATTGCAATGATACATCAACGGGAAATGGTCACGACTCGGACTGAGCATGCTTTTATGATGGATCGATCACTCCCCACGCGAAATGGATGTAGACGGCCTCTATGGGAGCTAATACTCACACTAGTCTAGTAAGGTCACACCAAGTACTCGGCCGTGCTGTTCCATCACTGCTAAGAGCATAGTACCGAAGGAGTTCTTTGTGATCGGTGGATGAGAGATTTGTGGACATGTGAGCCGTGTGGCCACATGCGGAAGTATGTCTACACTGGGGTAATCCGGTCACACCAAACGTTCGATGTTGCCGTACTTTCACACCAAAGATCATAGTCCCGAGAAAACGACCAGAGGGGCGATCCGTGAGTATTTGAGCCTTACATCATCACCGTTCCTCTTCTTACTTCTGTATGCCAAAATATCAACGAGGCCTCACGTCAAGATACAACTTGCTGCTGGGTTTGTTGATCAAACTCTTGCCACAACGTCAAAGAGAAGACACACTCATACAAATCAAGGTAGACGGCTGCTCATACTATAGTACCCCAGGCCTCTTTTTGTTGAGAAAGGTTCAAAATTCTATGCGTTGAGAATTTCGGTGCTCTCTCAAGCGATGAGTTAAGCCCACGTAGACCTGTTCGACTACGAGAACTCTTGATCTCATACACACGCTGTCATCACTTAATCGCGCATATGAAATACTTCCATCATGTTGTAATTTGTACACTGAACTAAACGTATCACAGCTTCTCTTCCATACGAGAGAGGATCTCAGCCTGAGAAGAGCTAGGTTGATCAACACCAGTAGTCCCATGAGATGAACTTGAATTTTCCACCGTAAGGCTGTACACCGGTAGGCCACCTGCTACAGTCGTAGACGCATTGTGTGTACCAGTCTTGGTCTTGCGAAAAATCACGTCGGTGACATTCGCCTGATCCCACGATGATTGAGGTCTTGTCATGCCGTTCGCCACGCGGAATAGGAGCATTGTAGGAACGATACCCTGTAGGCATAATACTATGAGATGAATGTGGCACAGCACACCGTAACGTTGCGTACCGCTATTTGAGGAAGTATAGCCACAGGGTACGAAGCCCGAGAGTCGAGTCGCGCAGAGAGGATGACTATGGCAATAAGTGTGGCAGAGTAGAGCACGCATGCCTCCACTATAATTTCAACTGCGCGCGAGTAGCGAGCTGCGAATCCCCTGCGGAGGCTGGTCTCTTTGATGTCAAAGTGAAGGAGGAGAATACGAGCAGTGATGAATATCGTGGAATACACCGTAGTGGTGAGGGTCATGGCGTAATAGGTGGTGGTGATAGTTGTCAGCTTGAGAACCTCGCCTGGACCCTGTCCCTTTTGTGTCTGGATTACTATGGAAGTGATTCCTAGAGCTGTGAATGTGTAAGTATGTACGCTAGATATCTGTACATAATATAATGATTGGACTTCACCATTTCCTGCGACAAGAGTAGCAATTGGGATAACTACTACTATCCATCGCTTTCCCCATACAACCCAGCACCGCCAAATCTGGAAGGATATAAATTAGTTGGCGAAAATATGACTTTACAATACATACGAATAGGACGTCCGCAATACAAAGGTTAATGAGCTCTGCCGCCGTCCCAAGCCCCAAGTACCACTGCGGCTGCTTGGAGAACGCGCCAGCGATACCAGGAGAGCCGGAATGGTCCACGAATACAACCATTTCCAATGACACGGCCTCGGCGGAATGTATGGTGGCGAGGATGTACATGAGTGAGACAATGAGAAGCCAGAATAGCTTCCGTTTGAGCAATTTTTCTTTAGTTACTGGATTTTCCTATGAGCGCGGAGGGGGACATCCCATGATAATACGCACTTATGATCCAACAAGTACAAAGGGCCAAACAGGCAAACACTCCTATAGTGAATTCAATATTCAGCACTTCGCCTAGTTGACAAATTGCCTACCATTGAACCATAAAGACAACGGCGGAGATCCGAAAGGGATTTTCTTGAGCTCGGCCGTAATGTCTGGACTTGGAGTGGACATGTTACTAGAAGAACTGGAGCGTACTTTCTTCTCTGGCTGGGCTCACCCAATGTGTCCAGATTTATGTGCCAATCGGCGGCCTTTAGCGCACAGTGTGGTGTAGTTACAGTTGCGAAGGTTGGTCCAAACGCGGGGCGTGCGAGTCAGAAGGACAGTTCTGAGGCACGAGAATATCAGAGAAGACACTGATACGATCTGGAATCCGACCTGACACTGACCTGAATCCCTCAGGCTGTCAGCTTACCACTGTATAGATGAGGCCTCTCACGGCAGCCAGGCAGGCTGTGGAACTGCCGTTTCTCATCAACAGTGACTCTACTATGTCTTACCCACGTTACTAGCCTAGGCTACACCGCACCGGCAGAACGCGTCTCACACTCGCCGTGGCCCATCGGATCACGGCATGGGAGAATTTTGCCATGTCCAGAGCGAACAGCCAGCCTTCTTGATAGCTGCCTGATTAATAACCCACAAAGACACGCACCCATACACTTACTAGCTTCGAGGGCGCTTGACCACAGCTGCCAGTGCCAGAGATGAGTCAGCAAGAACGTCTTAGCTTGTTGTATAGACTGATCTTAAAGACGCATTCAATCTCACCTGGTTCAAAGGTTGAGATCTGAGAGTTGAACGTTGAACGTTAACTGTTACCCGTTGATATATAACGTCGATGTTCCGCGTTCAGTCGTAACATTGGGCTGACGCGATGGCTTCGCCACGCCAGTGACCGTGGGAACATATATATCACTTAACCGCGCCACGTGTCGCTTCTGCTGCCGTGGTGAAATCCTTCTCACTCATGCATATGTGTCATGAAATGTAGTTGATTGAAGATGGCTCGCCCACGGTTTCGGGTTTGTTCCTAACTCCATGAGTATTTATGAGCTTCTTCTGCGTCTGTGACCTCAACACAGCGAACATGACTACCTCCGAGCAAACACCCGCTGAAAAGTCGAAGTCGTGTGTTCCCTACGGACGGTGGAACAGCCCTATCACAGTTGATGTCATTGCTAAAGAGGTGAGTGACTATTTCCATATACTGCTGTGCCAGCATCGAGTGATCCGGGATAAACAGGTCGTAGGATTTGGAGATTTGATAGTGGACAGTTCTAGTCATCGTATCTATCATCTTGAGAGACGACCAGAAGATGCCCGATTTGTTTTGGTTGACACAGAGAAAAAACGAGACGTATCAGGCAAAGACTTCAACGTCCGGTGTGTGCGCAATTCGTGGGTCGTTATAGTCAGAACTGACACAGGCTCATTTAGATGTGTAATTAACGCATATGGTGGACGCCCCGCCGTAGCTCAGGACTCCTCGGTCTACTTCACCAATTTCCCCGATCTTAGGGTATATCAGCTGGCGGGAAACACCTGTAAATCTGTTTCACCTAGTACGTATTCCTCCCCGACGTGTGCGCAGCGTGCTTATGGGCTGTCAGTCAAGCCAGAGTGGCGATACGGGGACATCACAATTCATCCTACCGAGCCTTTACTGGTATGTGTCCTAGAAGATAATACCGACCCAACCCCAACAGGCATACGATCATCCCTTGCTGTCATCAACGTCAACTCATGCTCAGTGAACATGATTAGCGAAGGTTGGGACTTCTACGCGGACCCGGCAGTTAGTCCTGATGGCAAGTCGCTTGCTTTTACTCGCTGGAACCATCCCGACTCCGCTTTTCATTCGATGCAGCTTGTCGCGGCTGACGTTATTCTCGAGAATGGACGACTGCGTTTGGCGAACGAGACCATCGTAGCGGGAGAGCCTGGACATTCAATTGCCCAACAGCCTCAATGGCTTTCCAACAACACGCTTTTGTTCGTTTTCGACGTGTCTGGGTGGGGCCAGCTCTGGACATATACGATGGGACAAAGAGCCTCGCCCGTCCTTTCGGAGCCGATACGCGAGGACTTCTCTGAGGCACACTGGTATCATGGTCTATCTTCCTACGCTATCCTTAATGAGGATCAGGTATTGTGCGCCACGCTAAAGGATGGCTCATCCCGGCTCTATCTCTTGGACATTAGATCAGGGGCTTTACACAGCATCCCCAACCCCTACGTCAACATGCGACAGTTTCGAAAAATTAGCAACACCTCCGCAGTCCTCCTTGGATCCACTAACGATCAGGGGGAAGTCATCGTCCGTCTTTCCCTCTCGACGTCGAGAGATGGAGAAATACATCCTCAATTCGAGGTCTTGGCCCGCTCCAACGATATAGAGCTGGCGCCATCGTTCATTCCACGACCCCGCCATTTGCTCTTGACAGACAAACGAGGCCGAGATCTTCACGCATTTTTATATTCTCCCACCTCACCTCACTCAGTCGGTTTACCCGATGAGAAACCACCTGCCGTAATCAGCTTCCACAGTGGGCCTAATTCCAGACGGAGCGCAGGCTTCGATTGGATGAAAGTGCTGTATACCTCCCGCGGCTGGGCATGGTGAGTCTAAATTATGATCGTTTCGTGCTGGCGAGTATACTGACGCTTGCACAGGATTGATGTCATGTTCGGGGGGACGGTAGGATTCGGGAGGGAATATCAGTAAGGCATACAACCGAGACTCGCGACCTTTGTCTCATACGTTGGCAAGCAGAGAACGGCTTAACGGTCTTTGGGGAATATTGGATGTAGACGACTGCGCCGAGGGTACACGCCAGATCGCGGAGAGGGGATTGATCGACGTTAAACGGGTAGTCATTCGAGGCGGTACTTCCGGTGCGTCGTGTAAGCTAGTAGTAACAGATGGAAATGACGGAGTTTTCCCTAGGCGGGTATGGTGTGCTACGATCGTGCGTCTTGTATCCTGACCTGTACTCCGCCGGCGTATCACTCTGCGGGGTAGCCGACCTCCGGAGTCTTCAAGAAAAGGTTCTGAAGGTAGGTTTCATTTAACTCGGCGCACGGCATATGTTAACAACGCACCTTCTGAATCCTAGTTTCAGCTTCACTACATCCAGCGACTCGTTGGGGGCGAACCCGACGAGATCCCTGACGTATATAAGGAGCGGTCTCCGCTGTACACTGCTGAAAATATCAGAACCCCATTGCTGGTACGGCATCTAATGGCTTGATAGATGCGCTACTTACTCATGACTCGGCAGCTTGTACACGGCCGCCTAGACCAGCAAGTCCCTGTGGAGCAGACTGAGACCATCGCTGAGGCCGTACGAGCCACTGGTGGGCGAGCTGAATTAATCATCTTCGAAGACGAGGCACATGGATTTTATAAGGCGAAGAATGTCAAGGCAGCTTATCAGGCGGAGCTTGACTTGTACGAGGAGATATTTGGATTTAGCACGAAATAATTCTACCATCTTCGTCGTCGTACATCTTCACCGATTAGTAGTCCTCGTAGATTTCTTCGCTGTCCTGTATTTGAGGCTGCGGATTCGGATAAATTGTCTTCGAAAACATCAAATTTTCGTATCGAAGTGCCACGATGTACCTTACCTAGCGTATTCTCTGCAGCACCACATTGCCATCCTCAAACCAAAGGCTGTGCGCTTGAACTGGTGCCAGCTTTCAGACATGAAAGTGCAGTTAAGAGTCAGATTCCACGCGGGATCCGGCGATACTACGTTTCAGTATTACGCTCCTCACACACAAAAGCAAGTGAACTGAGTCCGCCTTGAACCAAGCATCGACTCGGAAAATCCCGAGAGTCCCGGCGAACGCCGCGTTCTGAAGATTCTGAATGGAGAAGACGCCCATAGATGAAAGACTACAGTCAATATCCGAGATAAGATAAGATGAGGAGTCAGAATAATTTGCGACCCTTTCATTTTCAGGACTTCTTACTTACCACCACATCCTCACGGCTGGCAAGTGCAGACCTCGCCGAGGCCGAACCTTGGCCTGTTCGCTGCCAATTTCTACCACACTCTCCGAGGCATGTCATCGCTGCTTGTCTTCCCGCAGGGTTCGTCGTTGAACCGTGAACAGGCTAGGATCCCGTTGGACCGGCCGGTGAAGGCTTCGCTTAGAAGTTAGCAGGGACCAGGACCTAGCACAGTACGTATTCTGTGCTCAGAACTTTGTACTTTGACATACCATAGCTCAGATATGCTGCTCCTGTTCGGCTCGTCCTATCTGTCCTCTACCAAGAGGGATGCCCTCCTAGAGCAGATCAGATCCGAGAACTCGGACATCTCCTCCATCGACGCAAATTATGTCCATCTAGTTGCATGCAAGTCCACGAATGCAGAAGTAGAGTTAAAAGATACCTCTTCCTTGCACCGTCGCATACTGGACAGACTATTTGCCTATGGAGACGATGTTAGTCTCCCTGGAACGGCTGGCAATCTGGAGACCCTTCGCAACGTGGTCCTGGTACTACCTAGGCCTGGATCGATCTCTCCATGGTCTAGCAAGGCTACCGACATCTCCAGGATATGCAATCTTGGTGATCATGTCGAAAGACTGGAACGAGGTGTCGCTTTCGTGTTCAAAACGTCATCTGGCCGTTCCGTCTCTGAAGAAGATCTCCGATCATTCTCTCACCTCCTCCACGACCGGATGACGCAAGCCATACATTTCGCAGTACCGAACGAGGATGTGATCTTCGAGCACAAGAATGTCAGCCCTCTCCGTGTCGTCGACCTGCAGAGCCAGGATCTCACGGGGGCGATCGCGCGTGAGCGTATGGTCGCGGCCAACAAAGAACTCGGACTCGCGTTGTCGTCGGACGAGATCGACTACCTCATAGATGCCTTCGTGTCTGGAGCGTCGCCCATCAAACGCAACCCTACGGATGCGGAGCTCTTCATGTTCGCACAAGTCAACTCCGAGCACTGTCGTCACAAGATCTTCAATGCGTCATGGGAGATCGACGGAAAACAGCAGGATGTGTCATTGTTCCACATGATCAGAAACACAGAGAAGTTGAACGGCACGGGGACCATTTCTGCGTACTCCGATAACGCAGCAGTGTTTGAGGGTCATTCTGCTCCACGTTTCGGCATCTCTTCCGCCGGTCCAAATTCCCCCAACCCCAACTTGAAGAACGTCTACTCGTCACACATAGAGGATATGCCTATATTGATCAAGGTCGAGACCCATAACCATCCCACCGCAGTCTCACCCTATCCTGGTGCCGCCACTGGCTCAGGCGGAGAGATCCGCGACGAGGGCGCCGTCGGGAGAGGCTCGAAGCCGAAAGCTGGTTTGGCTGGCTTCACAGTCTCGAATTTGCTCATTCCTGGGTTCGAGCAACCTTGGGAAACCGACTTTGGGCGGCCCTCTCACATCTCATCCGCTTTTGACATCATGATCGAGGGCCCTCTGGGTGCCAGCGCTTTCAACAACGAGTTTGGACGCCCCGCTCTCGCAGGCTACTTCCGCACGTTCTCCGAGAGCGTACCAGTGGGCGAGGATGGTCGCGAGATTCGCGGTTACCACAAGCCCATCATGATCGCGGGCGGTCTGGGCAACGTTCGTACTCCCTTTGCGATGAAATCCAAGATTTCGCCTGGCGCGAAGATCGTCGTTCTCGGTGGCCCCGGTATGCTCATTGGTTTGGGCGGAGGTGCCGCGAGTAGTCAGGTCTCCGGTGCCAGCTCCGCCGAGTTGGACTTCGCCAGCGTGCAGAGGGACAACGCGGAGATGCAGAGGCGCTGCCAGCAAGTCATCGACGCTTGCATAAACCTCGGCGAGGGCAATCCTATCCAGTCCATTCACGATGTCGGCGCCGGTGGTCTCTCTAACGCACTCCCTGAGCTTGTACATGATTCCGACCTCGGCGCTGTCTTCGAGATCCGCGAAGTTCTTGTCGCCGAATCTAGCATGTCGCCCATGGAGATTTGGTGTAACGAGTCTCAGGAGCGCTATGTCTTGGCAATCTCTTCTGAAAAGGAGAGTGAATTCAAGGTTCTCGCAGAACGCGAGCGCTGCCCTTTCTCAATTGTCGGTGTTGCTACGGCAGAGGAAGAGCTCATCGTAACAGACCGCCTCCTGAAGCAGGACGTCATTAACCTCAAGATGTCTACGCTATTTGGCAAGCCCCCGCGCATGCATCGCACAGACACTACGCGGGCTGTTGCCGGGGTACCCTTCGACACCACTCTCTCGAAGTATCTACCTACAGTGGCTTCCCCAGCTGAACGCCTCGTGAATGCGGTGGACCGCGTCCTTCACCTTCCCTCCGTTGGCTCAAAATCATTCTTGATCACCATTGGCGATCGCACCATCACCGGCCTCGTCACCCGGGACCAGATGGTTGGACCATGGCAGGTACCCGTCGCAGATGTCGCCGTCACTCGCTCCACCTACGGATTCGACGTCCTTTGTGGTGAGGCTATGGCCATGGGAGAACGTACACCGGTCGCTCTACTCAACCCCGCTGGTTCGGCTAGGATGGCCGTCGCAGAGTCTCTCACAAACCTCGCCGCGGCGAACATCGGGGATCTGGGTCGCGTGAAGTTGAGCGCGAACTGGATGTGCGCTGCATCGAAGACTGGTGAAGGCGCTGGGTTGTACGAGGCTGTCAAGGCCGTCGGTATGGAGCTCTGTCCTGCTCTTGGCGTCGGTATCCCCGTCGGAAAGGACTCGATGTCCATGTCTATGAAGTGGCAGGAGGGTTCCGAGCAGCGCGAGATCAGCTCGCCGCTCTCGCTTATCGTCACAGCTTTCGCTGCCGTCGAAGACATCTCCAAGACCTGGACGCCTCAGCTTCGCAAGGACATCGCAGAACCTACGATCCTCGTGTTCTTCGATCTTGCTCATGGTCGCCAGAGGCTGGGAGGCTCTGCACTGGCTCAGGTATTCAAGGAGATTGGCTCCGAGGCTCCTGACGTCGAGGATCCCAATCGTCTAAAGGCCTTCTTGGCTGGATGCCAAGCCATTCGCACCGAGAAACCCGACCTTGTTCTCTCGTACCACGATAGGTCTGACGGCGGACTTTTCACAACGCTGGTCGAGATGGCCTTCGCCGGGCGCACCGGTGTGGACATCTCCTTGGACAAGGTACTTTCCGACGGCCAGGACTACATTCCACTACTCTTCAACGAGGAACTCGGTGTTGTCATGCAAATCCGCGAGAGCGACTTCGGGACTCTCAGAACCGAGTTCAGCAAATCTGGGTTCCGGGAGTCAGTGATATATCCCATCGGCCATATCACAAACGACCAGAAGGTCTCCGTCAGCTACAACTCGGAGGTCATCTTCAGCAGCAGCCGGAGTGCTTTGCAAGAGGCGTGGGCAGAGACCTCGTATAAGATGCAGCTGTTGCGAGACGATCCCCAGGGTGCCAAGGAGGAGTTCGCGCTGATCAAGGACGCTTCGCACACGGGCATTTTCTTTGATCTCTCTTTTATACCCCAGCAATCTCGCAGCCTCTTCCGCCGGCCGAAGGTCGCGATTCTTCGCGAGCAAGGAGTCAACGGCCAAATCGAGATGGGTTGGGCTTTCACCGCCGCCGGCTTCGACGCAGTGGACGTGCACATGTCCGACATTCTCAACGGGCACGTCGACCTCGCCAGCTTCCGTGGTTTCGCAGCGTGCGGCGGCTTCTCGTACGGCGACGTCCTCGGCGCGGGCAAGGGCTGGGCGAACTCTGTGCTCCTCAACGACCGTGCGCGCATGCAGTTCAGCGCGTTCTTCCAGCGCGAGAATACGTTCGCGCTCGGTGTCTGCAACGGCTGCCAGTTCATGAGCAATCTGCGCGAGATTATCCCCGGTGCGGAGACCTGGCCCGATTTCAAGCAGAACCGCTCGGAGCGCTTCGAGGGACGCGTTTGCGTCGTCGAGATCACTCCAAGCGAGGTCACAGCGTCCTCCGTGTTCCTGCACGACATGGCCGGCTCGAAGTTGCCCGTCGCCGTGGCCCACGGTGAGGGCCGCGCGTCGTTCCGCGAAGAGGCGCAGCGCACGCAGCTAGAGGGCGCAGGCCTCGTCGCGCTCCGCTACGTCGACTCGCAGGGTGCCCCGACGGAGGTCTATCCGCTGAACCCGAACGGCAGTCCGGGCGGCCTCGCTGGTGTCCAAACACCGAATGGACGTGTCTTTGCGCTTATGCCACACCCTGAGCGTGTCACGGCGTTGGAGAGCAACAGCTGGTACCCACCGGAACTGAAAGATAGTTGGAAGGGTGTTGGGCCGTGGTTCAGGCTGTTCCAAAACGCACGCCAATGGTGCGGAAACTAGAGGGAAATTTGGGGGAAGGGAATGTTGTATAAACAGCGTATCATACGAAAAACAAATGTAGCATTATGTAAACTCGATAGAGAACATGACAACACCTTTTATCTGTCAGTTGCGCCTGCCAGCCAGCGGTCACCGAAATGGCAAGTAAGTCGTCCGTGAGTTCGCAAATATCGTTCGCCAATTGTCCGTTGCCATTTCTTCGAATTGCATGCATCCATTCGCAAAGAACAAATTGATGGGCATATACGTGAATACTATGAATACGCCGTCGAATTTACCTTTCAAACATATTGGAGATGAGAGTGTGAACCTGCAATTAAGTTTTATTTGTTTCCTTGTTCAACCCCCTGGGCTATCATCGTTCGCTGAGCATTTTCTCAAGGAAAAGAGGCCGGCTGCTGCCGTTCCGAATAAATCTATTCTTACCAGCCTTCCAGAAGAGGGTCATGATTTTCGCATGAGAGCATGCGGAAACTCACGTCTACGACATCCTCGGCTTCTCTGGGGCAACACGTGCGCATAACTTCCAGAAAGTAGGCAAGACTAGGAGTTTGAAACCTTGAACCACGACAGCTTATGAGCTTAGGGTCCATAGCTGTCCCATGGTCTTGAAGTTCAGATCTAGTTTTGCGGCCTTGGATTCTCGGACCGATCATATACTCATAATATTTACATGCAATTGACATAGAGCGCCTTGCATCTCGTAGTAGGTCTGACAGGTTCGAATGTATGTATAACTTAGGCCGTAATGAACGTCTCAAGGACGGGGAAGACTAGCTAGTGGCAGTTTAAAACCGCTCATTTCCCGCGGTCACCGTTCGGTCCGTTCCTGCTGTCGAATATCGCTACGTACGCACATTGCCATCGAGCCTCATCGAGCTGACAGTGGTTCCGTAAGGTCGGCGTCCGCAGTTTGATCTGATAATTCGGATATGAATACATTGAAATACGAAACCAGGGAGGAGGTATACTAGTAGAGCAATACGGTAGAGTTAAGCAATTGCAGTGGTTTGCTAGGAAGCTAGAGAACATGTGAACGTTTGACTGACTTAGAACACTGCAAGTAGGCTAAGCGGATGCCGAAGAGACGACACAATGCCGCTTAACTCCGCCATACATCATTCAACCTCCGCTCAAAGCGCCGAGGCTGGCGCTTGGCTGGGATAGAACAAGGTCGAGGGGGATCTTTCCTGTTGTTAACCTTCACGACTGCCGCGGTCGCTGCCAGCGGCGACGCCCTTTCTGCCTTTCTTACTACCCCGTCGCTCTTTTCAAGGATAGGACCGCCCTCACGAACGTAGGGCGACACAGCCATGCTTCGGCTGACGTCTGACCACTTCCCAGTCTGTGAGTCGCAGAGGCGATCTGTTTCGACGACTTTCTAACCTCTGTTTCTCTCATAGTCGTACCGTTCGGAGTCATCGGGTACTTCTTTCGCTTTCTTGGCCTACTAGCACACTCAAAAAACCTACAGATTTTACCGTTACCTATGGTACCTCATCCGTATCGTAGCGTGCTTTACATACCGCTCCGTACCGCTTCCTGAGAACCCGACCTATATTGCCGAGGAAGATGTCACCATTATTGTGCCCACAATCGACGCCGGAGAGGAGTTCAAGGAGGCCGCTCATAGTTGGCTTGTTGGAAAGCCGAAGGAGATTATCATCATTACCGAAGAGAAAATGCTAGGGCCCCTTCAGGAGCTCGCAAACTCCGTCGACCCCGAACGCATTCGCGTACTCACCGTGCCATACGCCAACAAGCGGCTTCAGATGTCACACGGCATCAAGAACACCACGACGGATATCATCGTTTTTGCCGACGACGACGCTATCTGGCCGCCCACTCTTTTGCCTTACACCCTCGCCTGCTTCGAGGACCAGAATGTCGGTGGTGTCGGCACTTCACAGCGTG
This sequence comes from Phlebiopsis gigantea 11061_1 CR5-6, assembly GCA_000832265.1. Classification (NCBI taxonomy): domain Eukaryota; kingdom Fungi; phylum Basidiomycota; class Agaricomycetes; order Polyporales; family Phanerochaetaceae; genus Phlebiopsis; species Phlebiopsis gigantea. Next base: position 42,231 of record KN840568.1, read on the forward strand.
TCCAGCCCGTTGGCGACCACATGACCGTCTGGGAGGTCCTCGCCGCCTTCCGCCTGTCTATCCGCAACATTGAGATTTCGGCGTCAACGCACATTGATGGCGGTCTTCCCTGTTTGTCCGGGCGAACCGCCGCTTACCGCACTGTCATTCTCAAGGATCCCGAGTTCCTCCACGGCTTTACGCACGACTACTGGCTTGGGAAATACCAGCTCAACTCTGGTGACGACAAGTTCCTCACTCGCTGGATGGTTAGCCACGGGTGGAGCACATACGTACAATGCTGTAGAGAGGCCGAGCTCCTCAGTACCATGAAGCCCAACTGGCGATTCTTGAAACAAGTTTTGCGCTGGACGAGGAATACATGGCGCTCCGACTTGCGGTCGCTGTTCATGGAACGCTACATTTGGACATCGCATCCTTACGTCGCGTACACGATGGTAAGCTTGAGCTTGTTTCATGACAGTCATGGGAAGCTGATTGTTGTTCTTCTCAGGTGGACAAGCTCATCAACCCTTTCACGCTGCTAGTGGGACCTGTCTTCGTAGCGTATGTCGTCTACAAGTCGACGATACCGGTAGAAGATGGTGGCTACCACCTACCTTGGTGGTACGTAGTATGAATATCTCCGCAGCCGCCGTGCCTAACACTGCCTCCAGGAACGTCGTCATCAGTTATTTCGTCTGGCTGTTGGCAACACGTACAGCGAAGCTTTTGCCGCATCTCTGGTACCGCCCGCAGGACGTTATTCACATACCCGCATTCATCCTCTTCGGCTACTACTTTGCCGTTATGAAGCTTTACGCCCTTGTCACGCTGCACGAAGTGAGTCTGATGTCCACAAATAGGTTGCTTGTCGCTGACTTGTTCGTCTTAGACTGGATGGGGCACCCGCGCCGGTATCGGCGACCCGACCGCTGCCACTGCCGCGGCGGATGGCCCTGGTACTGGAAACGAAAAGGAGCAGGACCTACCGCCGACACCGCGGTATCCCGGTGCGGGCGACTACCACCAGCCCGCAGTTGAGATGCAAGAAGGAATCGCACGGTGATGAGTCCGGACGCCGCCCGCGCCCTTATTATCTACACTAGCATCACTATACCCCGTACACGACCTACACCTCATCCGCTGCACCCACCGTCGTCGCTGCATGTATCTATCTCATAACGGACGCCTTATAGTAGACCGCCAGCATTGGACACGATAACCATCTTTTCCCCTAGTCTCGTCCCCCCTTCCATTCTTCTAGGGACTGGGTTATTATTGTGCAACTTCTCTCCCCATCGTATTGGTAGTATTTGGTTCAGTGCTCTCGAAAAACTCTTGGACACTCGCACGGGTGCATGTAGTTCAATCTCAAATGGCAAGCCCATAAACGCCTGGTGACCGACCTTGTGCGCGTGATGCGTTGATGCGCTGAAAAGGCGGGTTGCTATCATAAAAGGCATATAGTATTAGCGTATTTTGTCAAGCAGACAATACGGGGACTTGACATCCCAGAAGAAGGCCTGAGGTAACCTCGCGCCCTCTTGAGTATTTCCGTTACATATATGCGGCCTTGCCCTCCGTGTCCAATGCTAGGTATGCCTTGTACTGTACGACCTTGGTTTGCAAGTGATCCCGTCGGTGGCATTAATGTTCCCGGGTAGATATACCCGGAAGAAAAAATCACAATCAAAACTAGAAAGGGGGTTCAATGCGTTCTTCTACTCGCTGATGTCGAAGGAGGCCAAGAAGTACACATGTTGAGTACTATTCCCCAAGTCACGCAAATATCGCTCACATGGCGCGCGCCGCGTCGCGTTTATTATACAGATGATTATTTTGTACGGATTGCTATGATACTCGCAAGAAACAATATTAATGCATTCTATAAAGAGAAAATTCCAGAAGCCAATTCTCCGGATTTTACGCCATCTGAGTCGAGTATGTACTTGGCATCCAAGACAAGCGAGGGAAGCTCCCAATTCTAGAAATCAAACAGCCTGAACATAAGTGCTGTGTTATTTGCCATAGTAGAGCTTGACGCAGAGGGCGGTGCAGCGGCCAAGAAGTTGTACCACGCTGCCCTCTTGCTATTGTCGACCAACTTGCGCTGATCTTCAGTTGTGGTCTCCTTCAAGGTGGGGTGTACAAGCACCGTTTCCTTGTTGGTGGACAGCTCCGCGTCAGGAGAGAGGTAGAAGTCGGTCTCCGTAGGGTGCTCGACGGCGTGTCTGTGGTGACAGCTAATGAGGTACTCCACAATGACGAGAGCATGTGCACGCACTGTCTGTTCAAGTGATTATGCACGGCCGGGAGTAAAAACCGGCGCTTGACACAGTGAGAGCAGTTGTACAGACAGCCAAAATCCGTTCCTCCTGCCAGCCCTCCTGCCAGCATGGCAGTAAATTCTGCTTCTTTCTGCAAGACCACACGGAGCAGGTCTTGTTCTGTGATCCGCTTCAACAGAGGTTTCCTCTCAGCTCTGGGCACGAGTCGGATGAGTGACGTGTTGATGTGGTAGAAGAGATGCGAAAACTACGAGGGGATATTAGTCGAAAGTAGGCAGTGAAAGCGTCATTCATTACCGCATGCCGCCAATTCATCACTGGCAGAAAGTCTGACGAGCTTCGAGGACAATCAGAGCAATAAATTCTGACATCGTCTATGGCGTCCAGGTCGTCCCGTGTCGCTCTGCTTGGGTCCATACCGAAGACTTTGATTATATCCACCATTTGTTCCTCATATGCGCCGGCCTCGATATGCTTGCATGACCACGACGCATGTCGGAAACCTAGAGTTTCCGCTGAAGATGCGTTGCGGGACGCACGCTCAAACAGAGATAGGGCTCCGACATCCTCTCCGTAGAAGATACTCTCGTACATGCAGTCATGTGTCAGGATGCCCGGATAGAGGAGGGGGTCACGTTCTTGACAGACCATGTACTTTGAGCAGTCACTGCACGTAAACACGACGCGCGCCAGTGACAGCGGGTCGACACCGTCGAAGGTCTCGTTCTTGAAAGAAGGCGAGTTGCGCACGAGCTCGCGGAGCTTCTCGTCGCACTGGGCCTTCCATTCTGCTGACCACTGAGCAAAGGAGCTGGTGAAGGTGTCGAAGTCTGCGTGGGAAACCGGATGGTCTGTGTCTTGTTCGAAAATAGCACGCATTTCGGGACGACACATGAGATCGATTGCGCGGGGAAGAACACCTTTGTCCTTCTGCTTCGTATACCAAGCAGTATAGACCAGCCGGAAGGTCTGACAGCGACCTGTTAAGGCGTCGAGGTGCTCCTGTTCGATACGTTGCGCACGAAATGACTGCATCCACTTTACGACGCCATCGCGAATGTTGTTCCAGACTACAAATGTCATAAGAAGATATCCGGAGGCATCTCTTGGTCCACATACTGCGATCAGTAAGCACCTGTGCTTTATGTACATCAGCATGGCGAGTTAACGGCCCGTAAGTCGGATGCATTCGGTCGAGCTCATCGCCCCAGTCAAGGTCTCTCAGATGCGCAACGATGCTACATGGTATTTGTCAGTACACTTTAGACATCGGAAGTATGATAGATAACTTACCTGTTCAAGCGACTTTCGCGAAGAGCCTCTAATTCAGCTTCTCTGTTACTGCCCCGAAGGCTGTCCCAGTGCTCGCACTCCATAGCCCACTATTGATCGTGTTACTACAAGATACAATGCAGTGATGTTGAATGTGTAAGGTGCTTACGTTGAGTGTGTTGCGGATTTGTAGCTTGTGCGCGGCCTGGCCTTCTTTGTCCAGGGCGTCGAATTCCTCCCTAGCTTTCGATGGCGAGTAGCCTGGTAGGTGCAAATGCTCCCGTCCCGAGAGTCCTGTAGAGGACTAGGGTCACTAGACAAGGAAGAGAGCAGCCTACATAACAGACATACCTCCTGAGTACAAAACAATCATATCGCGCTGTGCGCGGGAGCAAAGCCACGAAGACCAGCGGCATTTAACGAGACTTGAAGAGGCGTAAGTAATAGAAGATTTAAATATATGATCACGCACTTTTGATTCCTACATCCTGGACAGTATCTGACACTGAGGGACCAGAAGACGATTTTTACGTTCGGTTTGTAGCAGGACTGGGAGAGTGTATAAATAACGCAAGACTGTGACACGTAGGTGAAACTCACGTTACAATGGGTATCAAAAGCCAGATTTGCGTACGCAGGCTCGCTGAGGTGAGCGGGGCACTCGGGAAGGCCTTTGACGTTGAGACGAGCGGTCTTCCACAGCGGAGCGGCCGAACGCGCCATCAAGAACCTCCGGAACACTTTCATCGTTCGTGAGAGGTTCAACAAGTCCATTGGCACAAAGTATTTGAATATCTGTGCTCCAGACCGTTGGCCACCTCCCAATGATGGTGAAGCTAGTTATCACACTTACTTCAAAGAGGATATCGAGAGGCATCTCGGGCATGCGCTCGAGGACGCCGCGGCTGGTACGCGCACGGCGAGGGCGTTTTGTCGCCAGCGCATCCTCGGCTTGGTCTGTCTTGCGTTTACGGGGCATGGTGGTGGTTGTGGTCAAGGTGCGAGGTAGGAGGGGCGGCTAATTTCTAAATGACAGCGTGCTCACGTGGTGCGTGTCGCGTCGCGTTTGATATATGGGCGTTCCTCCACTTCCTCTTTACTATCCGCTGTCGCCGTCGCTGGCCTAGTACTTACAGTGAGTCGCCCAGTCCGTGACATACCGAGAAAGGAAATTGACACAATAAATTCTCACAGGCAATATGGGTGAAAGATTGGATGTGACGTCGTCTCCCGCTCCTGCCGAACTTTGCCAGGTCCATAATCTCTGGTTCGAGGATGGGAACGTTGTGCTACAGGCACAAAATAACTTGTTCAAGGTTTACCGTGGTATCCTGAGCCGAGAATCCGCCGTTTTCGAGGATATGTTCTCACTTCCTCAGCCGGATACCCAGAGCCCCGATTCCGATATCTACGATGGCTGCCAGTTGGTGAAAATGCACGACGATCCCTCTGACTTGGGGCATTTTCTCAACTGTCTGTTTGATTTTGAGTGCGTTAGCTTCTCTGTACACTATCCACATACATATTGAACCTGCAAATGTGCACAGATATCTAACCGATATAGACTGTTGCCTTATATACACCGTCGTGCTGCGATTGGCCACAAAGTATGAGGCCACTGCCCTGCGTAAACGCGTCGTCAAGATCTTGCAATTTGTCTACCCCGATGAATTGAAACTTTGGGACGAAGTCAGAAATGCAGGCGATTACTTTCCGGAAAGCCATCCTTTAACCGGACTATGGCTCACGGACTTCGCCTCCCATATAGCCGTCGTTAACGCAGCACGCGAGACGGACACGCTCATCTTGCTGCCCGCTGCCATGTATGCCATATTCATGAAGGGCGCCAGCTGGATCGTAACCTCCAAAACGGCGGCGGAGCTCAGCAACGTCAACAAGGACGCCCTCCTAGCTTCCCAGCCCGCCATTGCCAAGCTTTCCCGGCGCCATTCCTTCGCCCTCTTGTACGGCGAAGATTCACACTTGTCAGCTCAATGCCAGTCGTCTTCGCGCTGCTCCAAGAACCGAAGAAAGCTTACAACACGGCTAGAACTCTCCGCGTTGGGCTACATCATCGAACCATTCCACCAAATTCCGTTTACGCCCGGAACCACTCCGGCCAACTTCTGCACGGAGTGCCGCACAACGTTCAAGGCATCCTACGAGTCCGGTCGCCAGGCCGCCTGGGAAGCATTGCCGCGGGCGTTTGGGCTCCCTAGCTGGGAGAAGATGCAAAAAGCCAAGGAGGATGAAAACGAGGAAGATGAAGGAATGGAAGAGGACAAAGAAGACCTCTAAGTCGTGCGAAGCCGGTTGGATTGCATTAATGTCGCCACTAGCCTATTGCTACCCTATGTTGCCAAGTAAGTTGAATCATTCACTGTGATTGAATGTTTATCAAGTCTGCAGCAGGGACCCAGCAACGCTACGCCTTCTTGAGTGGTACAGTACCGCCGTTTAGATATTGATACCTCAATGCATATGCTATGTATATCTATTTTTACTTTTTCTTCACGCACTGTTGTGACCGTTATATGGTCGGCTCTTATTCCTTTGTGGCCGTTCTTACGGCCGTCATACTGTAGTTTGAATGTAAGGCTCAGTGATTAGGCGCGAGCTTGAGGATTGCGGATCGAGGCATACATACACCACACATTTTTGCGCGTGATTCAGTGATATTTTATTGAGCGAAAACTCTCAAGCAGGCCGTGACTATATCTACGTCGAAAGTATCGATATATGGCAGCAAGAGGATCTGGGGGAGGAGGCGGACAGTCATACCACACTACCCTCCTACTGCGGTCAATCTGTTCACGTATTTCTTCTGGTAAGAGAACCTTGATAGAAGGCTTCAAGTTATGGAGCAATGTTGGCCGTATGATGGACGTCTCTGCATCTCCGTATACTTATAGGCATGATGAGATGGGCGCCGAAAATGAAGTGAAAGTAAAACTAACCCTTGCGAGCACGGTGGATACTGGCTGTTTGTCCACGCGCAATTCAAGATCAGCGTTCACGTTCCTGCGATAATGATAGTAACGCTCCTCTCACAACACCGGTCGTAGAGGTACCTTAATTTATGGTGATTATGTGTCAAACAACGATAGTTGACCTGAAGCTTATAAGACGAGCTGCTTGGTTTTCAAAGCTGCGGTGCTTCCGTGGGAATATATGGCAAAGGGAGCCCAAGATGCGAGCGACGGATTTATCCACAGAGCATCCATTAAATTTCGAACTAGAATTGTGTTAGGGAGGTAGAATTTGTAGAAACAGAGTAACCCTGACGTCCTATCTGGGTAACTACACACCCCTTGCCCGAGCGCGCATTCATCGTAGTCTCACAAATGGCTGCATTACTTGTTATTGAGTTCCTCTTCGCCACAGGACGATGCTGCCAAGACATATGTGTGACCGGAATCAATAGACAAACATGTACCTGATAAGATTACCCGGATAGCACGTTGCGCAACCACAACCTCCCCGAAGCCGTGCACATGTTCGCGTCGCACCTCGACCGGCTGGGCCATAACGTTAGACGAAGCCGACTAGGTTTCATAGACGAAGTCCCGTTGCGTCTGCGCTTTCGATTCACAGGGGACAGGCAAAGCTTGTGAGTGGACATGTGCCGCTCCTTCTGGACGGACCTCGTCGCCAGCAGTGTGTTTGTTGAGGGCGAGAAGATAGAAGGTGAATGGTTCGTAGATGCTGTGATGGACCTGTGAGCGCAGCGCAGGAAGTTACCGACGTGTTGCTCGTTTGCTCACGATCATGTTGGTGTAGGGCACAATCGCGCGTCTCAGCAGTCTCGCAAAACCTGTCGCCAGGTAAACTTGACGTTTGGAAGCTGTACGCACGTGCACCATACAGTCAGCACACGGTAAGAAGGGCCTCCGCAGGTCATTGACGGCATGAACAGGACACTTACCTCCGGCATTACGGCAACAGAACGCTTCAAGAGCACACGTCCTTGGATCCGGAACGCGCACACGGCACTCGGCGGTGATCCTACATGCGCATTGCCCCATAATGCCCCCTAAGGCAGGTGAGAGAAATCAGATGCGACCACGTCCAGGCTGGAGAGTTTATGCGGCCCAAGATAAGCTTTCAGTTACCGGCAGTACGAGGTAATCTCGCGTCGCACCCGTAGATTGCACTTCGAGAAGCCGTCCGCCGCTGCTTAATGAGCATGCCGTTTGCTCTGTTGGAGTGATCTGCGGTGGCCAGCGTGGGCGCGTGTGTCGGGGCTCGTACCGGAGTGCAGACGCGCTGAGAAAACAGTCGCAGGTGCGCTTGGTGGTGGAGCAAAAAAGAACGTGCTGAAAGGTCTACGAGGAGACACGGCGCGTGCAAATAAGATCGGCGGTCCCTGAGGATCCCCGCTCTGCGCTGCGAGATTTTGCCGCAGACGAGGCGCCGTGGCGGGCGTACGCGTTTGAAGGTATTGCGGGCCCCGACGGGGGCATCGCTGAGCCACAAAGGCATCATGGTTTGCACACCTGAAGATTTCATGCAATGCCGGGGGAAGTACCTGGACGGTTGTACAGCTGATAGATTAGCTTTGCACTGGAGTTACGTGTCCCTGGAGCGTACTTACTACATGCACAACGGGAGAAGCGGAGGAAGTGCTAGCGTACTTCTTCAAGAGATGTAATGATTACTCCCATTGCGTGGCGGTACCAGTATACGCCGTTACAAGGACGTTGATACGGTATAGTTCGCGGAAGAGACTGCTCTAGTTGTGGCGAGATGAAGTTGCCTTGTCCTCCGCGTCGGGTGGTTCCGCGGAAGATATGGTAGTGTAACCCCCGGGAACGACAGAGGTAGGATACTACAACCAGGTCATTATCGAAATGCCCTGCATCCGTACTTAGATGAAACTCACAAGCATAGTCTCGGCACTTTCGAGAAGTACGTATCAGTAGCCTTCAGACGCGGCCAAAGACCATACATGGGCAGCGTAGATCCGCATTCGCTCCGGCAGCCCGAGCTTCACGGCGCAATAACTGTGTCGCAATTCCAAAGTCGAAGGATATCGATGAGGCTGTATGATGTGTGAGCCCGAGGAACGAGCACGACGATTGCGCGACTATCGCAGGACGCAAATACCGCCGCGACGTCTTTCCCGGAGGCTGACTGTGCCGACAAAATGTCGCGGATAGTGCGTCGGACGAGCAAAGTCCAAGTGGCTGCGCACAGTGAGCCTGTAATTCAAGACAGGGTCAGCAACACACCGCATACGAAATACCGACTATCAGCACGAGCTGGCCCGCGACCTTCAGGGGCAGGGTACAAGTCACCGCTCTGACCTGGTCGTGACGTTTAGCTATACACGAGAATGCCGAGGGAAAACCGCGGACACTGCACCCGGCACGGATTACGCACAGCACCCGCGGGCGCCGAGACGACGCACGCGCCCTGTCCCTCCGCTCGGGGGCAAGACAGGTATGCCACGCCGGTGCTGGGGAGCCGTGCTGCGCCATCTGGGACCACACGCAAGCCGCCGCCGGGAACTCTCACGAGAACCTTGTTCCGCGCCAGCGGGCCTGATCCTGATCCGGGCTCACCGTGCGCGCCCACGCCGGGGCCGACCCTGCGCGCAAACGCCTGCTGTGGGCCGCGCGTCATGGGCGTATGTCACAGCGTGTCGACGCTTGGAGCGGCGGGAGTGCACCCCTGCGGACGGGTCCTGCGCGGCGGGCGATGGCTGGATCACAACGTGTGTGGAGCTCGTATTACGACCAGGATGCGAGATGCAGGATGCCGCTCCGTCGAGAAGGATCGCGGCAGACGCACCGCGTCGCCTGCTGCTTCGCTCTCGACAAAGGCAGGATCGCCCAATCGCATGCGAGGGTGCCGTGTGTTGCCTGAAGATAGGAAGCGCCGGATCCAGTATGGCGTGCAGCGCTGTATGCTGGCCGACAGTCGACACGCGACTTGGCGCGTATCCACCACCTTCGCGGTGGTGACAGCTCCAGAACAGGCAGCGTGCACATGTATGTGGCCTCACACTACACCGGCTGTCACGTGCAACCACCTGCTGCAAAGAAACTTTGGGTTCTCAGCCGCCGTGCGCAGCCGTCCTCGTTCTAGTAGAAGGCTCCATGGGCTTACCAGAATTACACACTCTATTGCGAATCATCCCTAGCAGGGCACGAGGTGTTTATCGGTGGAGCTCGTCGTCGTTCCTGAATGCATTTGCGTTGCGCTTGATACTCAGATACTAGCAGGGTCCTCCAGTGACCTGGTGGCCGAGGGCGAGGTTCTGCTGCTGCGGCATCGACTTCAAATGAGCCCTGTAAGATGAAGCGATTAGTGCAGTGGCAAGATCAGATAGAACATCACATGCACCATGGTATCACTTGCGCAGGTTCTAGTCCTTGAGCCGTCATTGAAGGTGAGACGAAAGGCCCTAGTCCACTGCTGATATGCGCGCGCGAGCAATATATGGGTAAGAACGCTTTCTATGACGCAAAGATATGAATACTTACAGATGAGTAAGGAAGCGTCCCTGACAGGTCAGACGACAGCACGGTCTAGACTAACGCCGTACACCCTTGAAGATGGGCAGCCACACCTCGTCTGCGAACGAGCTAGCGCGATTCCCAGGTCAGAAACGCTTCGAGCGGCGCGCAGGATCGTCTGCGCGGAAAAGCGGGCACGCACCCACAACGCACCCTCTTTACTGCTCACCATCCCATACGCACTCCATGGAAGCAGCAGCGACATTGCGTCGTTGACAGAAGCTGCTTCCCCAGACGCACATCCCCCGCACACGCAGCGCTAGAAGGGAGCTCACGCGCAGGGGCATTGCATCATCGGAAACAACACATCGACTGGCGCTATTGAAACGTGTTCCCACCAGCGACGGGGCCAGGGTAGGGAGTGCCTGGGCCATATGCGTGTACTTATGTTCTGGACGGATGAGAAGGGCCTGTGAGAGTGTCGGCCGGGTGGTCGTGTGTCCAGCGTGTTCGAGATTTAATGTGCAATTCAGTCCGGTGAGGGTGGTGTGCTGAGAAGCATGCCGAAGGTGTATAGACGAGAACTGCATCGGACACGGACGTCGTCAGCGCGAATATATAAACATCGTTCGATAGAGACGGACTAGTACTGACGGATAGAGGCGGAAGAGCAGCAGGTATGCGCCTAGGCGCGCCGCTTGTTCACCGTCGGATGCGCAAAGGGCATCTTCGCCGAAGCTAATGACCTGCACAGAAGAGTGTTTAGCGTGTGTCCGTGAACGATGCACATTAAACTTACGTCTCCCGGGGCACGGAAAGACAGACGTCGAAGGTTCGCTCGCGCGAGAGAGAACCGCGAGAGGGAACCTAAAGCGGCCAATGGCGTTCATCGCGCAGCTGTGTCGCGCACAAGTAGCGCACGAGTGCGTGCAACAGCATAAAGGGCGCGCGGAACCCGTAGGAGACATCGACCGGGACCGAATCCACAGCTCCAAGCTCCAAGCAATGACCACACCCTAGGCGAATCTCCCGCTCGCAGCTGACGTCGTCGACCTGTCCGCCTGCGCAGAATGGGAGTGGACAATCCAGGTCTCGCGGACCCTGAGTCCGGCGACTCCAACAGTGCACTGCGACCAGAGCACGGATCTGAAGCCTCGGACAACGTGTGCGGTCACCAGGCTGATGCATAACCCAGTGCGTCACGTCGGGTGGTCCCGCGCGGCCGCCACAACCGAAGACTCAACAGGTGCGGCGGCAGTGTGCGATGATTCAGTGATTGCGTCGTGACCTTCCTGTCCGATTTGGTGAGAGAAGAGACGTAGGTGGTGGCCGCGTTGTGAGTCGAAGCTGCGGAGACCACGCTCATGTTTGCCCCCCGAGATGGACGGGGCTAAATCGGTTTGTCCGGAGTGCGGTTTTCGGAGGTAGAGCATCACGGACGATGGCTTGCATGAGCTCCGGAAAGCGCGTTATTTGTACGCGGGTACATACGACAGGAGGCAGAAACATATGGTAAATCACATATATTATTAGCAAATGAATGCGTTTAACACGCGTCAGCAGAATAAGATCGCTGCTTACCCAGTGTCAACGCCAGAAAATGATCTCAACATGATGCGTAATCGGACGGAGGTGGTCGTCCGAATACCGCAGGCGCAGGCGACTCTCCACGGCAACACGTCTGCAAATACGTCCATATGGTCAGTCCCGTGCTCAGCGAGAAAGTAACCGAGGGGTACGTACCGAGAGTTATTTTGACACGCATACAACGTATTTCTGTGCCCTCCGGGCATCGAGGCGCGAGACGCCCACTCGGTTTCTGCGACTGTGGGCGGGCGTGGCGTCGACGAGCGCATACAGCGGGTCCTGTGACCTTCGTTCTGTCATGATTTCCCTCGGAAAACCCAGGTGGCGAGGTGGTCCGGAACTCGTGCGCAGGCTGGCGCGGTTGAGCTGACGACGAAAGTGGGTCTTGCTCCGGGCGTAGGCCGCTCGAAATGGTGGGGAAAGCGCGAGCGTACTTGGCAACCGCCCTAGCTAGGGCATGGTCCCGGCTGGTGAATCGATGGTCATCTGAGGAATTGAGGCGGACGCATGGCATGGCGGGTAAAATAGCAAATGCTGCATACCGACGGCCTCTTCTGCAATATGACAACACATGGAACCGGGTTTAACGATCTTAAAATCGGCGAAAATTCGTCGGATGGGAGCGCGCGACGATTTGTCGTCGTCGTTCGTCGTCGAGCGCGGGGGCGTCGTCGCTGGCGACGGCGGCGCCCGGCCGCGGAACAATGGGGAGCCGAGGCGCCGAGAAAGGTAAACGCCTGCTCCCCGATACGATCGATCGCGGCCCGTGGCCTAGACCGCCCCCCGGTCAATATGACATCCTGTTCCGAGGGCTGTAACAAACATACCGAGCAGACCGCGCATGCCCGGGCAAAAATGGGGTGCATAGCTAGCGCGACCAGAGGACAAAAGCCAGACAAAGCGCAAACCGTGGCGGCGGGCAAGACATGCCAGGGTGCATTGTGCGACCAGGTTCGCTTTGGGTACACTGACATCGTCAGTGTGGAGAATGGCCCGCCCCGCACTTACGCACAGAAGCCTCGGGCGGAAAGACAATGCTCGGAAGTTGCCAGTCACGCCCTCTGTAACGCTGTGCTGTACCTTTCGCGCGCTTTGACGATGCCGGAGGCGCCGATTGGCTGGAAGGTAGCTTGTCACGCCTGTCACAATGGTCCGTGTGGGCTGCGATCTAGAACTTTATTATTGGAATGAAACTGGGGTAGCCGGAAAGGAAACTACGGAGACGTAGCGCTGGTGGATTTGAGCTTGAGAAATTGGGTAATTGGGCGAAATTCCCTCCCGACGGACCTGCCCTTCTCTGACAACGACCACGACCTTCAGACGCATCCCGCGGCCCCGACACGACGAGCGACGCCTCAAAGCGTGGCCTCCACGCCGAAGCACGTCGGTCGCCTCGTGTCCTCCTCACGCTCGCAATTCCAGACTCAGCGAATCACGGGGAACACGCTATCGCCAGACATGGCCAGTTATTCGTCTTCCTCCTTTTCTGGGCCTCCGTCGCCAATTTCCCCCGGTACCATCGCTCAGACGGACCGCAAATGTCTATCTGGCCCGCGTTTGCCCCGTGCAGAGACTCGCAATCAGCTCTCAAGCAACTCAAGGCGCGAGAACGGCCCAAAGGTCCGCTCTCTTGATGCCCCCAGTCTTCCGGACAGAATGGGGAGCCTTGCAGGACCGCGGAAATCCCCACGGCCAGGTGGGCTCCCAATGACCGGTCTCTTTCCCACTCAGACAGTTCGCGAGAGCCGTTCATCCAAAGTCCGAAGAAAGTGTGCAAATAACTCGGGATCGCCCTCTTCGACCCCACCGCGTGAGGCGCGGGGTGTGCCATCGAATCTGAGCCAGCAGCCCTTCCAGGCCCATCACCGTCTCCACGAGCCCACTGCGGCCGAATACACCAATCGGCGTTTACTGCACGGCCAGCTTCAAGTACCCACTTCGCCAATGCTCGTCTCGCCTCCTCTCCCCCTTGCTCTGTCTTCCCACTTGTCACCGCCTTCCACGCCTCCGTCCCGCCGTCTGCTCGGGCGAGCTGCGATTGCCCCAAGCCCACTTGCCTATTCGCTCGACGAACGTCGCGTGCGCTTCCCCGCGACCCCCTCAGGGTCCTCGACGCCAAAGAGCTCGCTGCGCCCGCGATCCGTACGGTGAGTGTCCACGCTTGCCCACCCTGCGAACTCTATTCTACGCCTGGCGTGTTGACCGCTTCTCGCGTTAATTTGCTTCGAGACGCGTCGAGCGCCTTTGATCTGATCCAGACGGGCTTCTCGACTCACGTTTTCGCCCTGTCCCCTTGCTCTGCCATTCGTATATATCTTGATCACATCTCCCTCCCATGTCCACGTTCTGCCTACTCACGTCCTTCCCCTGCACAGCTCGACGCCGTCACGCCGGCCACCTCCTGCTTCCTCCATAAGACGAGCCCTCGTTCCAGCCCCCGTGGTGCCCACCTTGGCCATCTCCATGCAGATCCACGCCCCCTCTCCCATCTTGTCCGCACGGCCGGCTTCGCCTCATACAAATATGGCTCCGCCGCCGCATCCTGGTCCCTCTTCTCCTCGTACTACCACCACCACACAACTACCTGCACGACCGCCTATGCCGCGACCACCATCACGCTCGGAACGGCTCCTCCGCGACACTCTTCGCCGCGCAGAAGAGCACGATAGGATCGCAGCCCTCGCTGCTCTACCGAGCCCGTCACTCTTCGGGGCTACGCAGCCAGCACACGGCTTCGTATCCCCGCCCCCGACTGGTCGTCGCAGTCGTCGGAACACCTCTTCGTCGGTCAACACGGATGGGTCCTTCGACTCTTTCGCGTACTGCGACACCGGTGCGTGCTACAGTGACGACGAAGAGATCGCAGACGACCCCAACCAAGCGTGGTTATGGAGAAGCCCGTCTGTATCTTCGTCTTCTTCAGGCCACGGCTACTTCTTTCAACCCCAAACTCGACCTCAACAGCCCCTTCCACGACAGCACAGCGACGACCAAGAGACCCACCGACGTGGGTTGATACGCTCGCCGCACTTCGAAGACATCACCAACGTGGAGATACCTGACCAACACGCGTGCGGCTCGCCCTCATCGCCAACTCGCGGCCAGCTCCAGCGATCTCCACGGTCTGCGCCGAGCGTCTCACAATCGTCGGTTTCGCATTCACGCGCATCGAACGCGCAGTCCGCATCTCGATCCCCAGCAGAACCCGAGCGCTCGACATGCGGCTGCCAGCAGGCAGCCGTCACCCCGCACGAAGCTGTGCTCCGGAGTCGTCTCGAGGGCGTGTTGAGGGGTGCGAAGCTCGAGACCGATCGCAGGCGAAGCAGAGAACGCGAGTACAACACAGGAAGCTCGGGCTCGATGGCGAGCAGCAGGAATATGAGTGGAGAGGATTGGTTCATTGCTGCGAATGAGGTGCGTGTACGTCGTGATGCTCCTATAGAAGCTGTCGTGGCTGATGACTGTCCGCATATAGTTGGCTTCCCCTATGTCCCATCGCAGCGAGCTCCCGTCGTTGAGCCACTCCGCCCGGACACGCGCAAGCACGAACGCAACCACCCACGCGCGCTCGTATCGTTCGCCGTCCACGTCGAGCCAAGCGCTACGCTCGCCGGTCTCTGCGGGCGGCCCCCTCACGCCGCCGCCGACCCCGCCCTTCAACGCCCGTGTCGCGGCCGCGCAGTGCAAGGCGATGGATGGGTACGTGTCCTTTGCGGACATCGAGGGTCTCGGCGTGCCAGGCGGCGAGGACAACGACCTCGAGGACGACGAGGCCAGACGCTCGCAGGGGGGCCGCTGGCTCAAGTGGTTGCCCCTCAGCCCGAAGCTCCCTCGAGAGCGCAGCATGAGTGCGTCAAGATAGACGTCCCCGCGGTGCACTCCCGTTCGGTCGCTGGCCCACCTTAGAAAAGTCGCTTTCAATAATCGCTTCGCCGTACATGCTTTGCATCGCTTTTATTATGTGCCACCCCATGCATCAGTATCTTCGCCATCGCCTCCATTGCTCGCATTCCATACACCCATACACCATCCATCCACACACAACATCGCTATACAATATAATTATTCCGTCCAACATCGCCACCTACCCCGCCCCCGCGGACATCTATCGCATCCATCAAAACCGCTTCCACCGACGACTTTACGATTACTACCACCGGCCGCCCATCCACGGATCCGCACCGGTAGCCCGCGCCTCCCGCACTGTTGTGTAGTTGCAGGCCCGCGCCGCTGCAAAATGGCTGTGTCGGGTCTGCGACCCCTAGCCGGATATTCTCGATGACAATACTTTACGCCTGTTTACGTCCTAGTATATGACCCGCTTCATTACGACGGTTGCCCTCTGACGTGTTCATGACCCCCTTTTTTTACTTGGATTCCCGTGGACGCGTGCGCTTTTACGATTAGATCTGTGTACGTACTGAACGAGCACTCAATGTAGAAGTTGTGTGACTACCGTACGTGCGCATGACATAGTGGGACCCTGTTCTGTGCCCCAGATCCGCGCTGCGTCGTCCGTGGGGAGATGTGCCGCAGACGGGGAGAGCGGCAGAGACGACGATCCTCGCGGGATGCACGAGCTGGCCATGGAAGGTGACGTGCGCGGCAGTTCGTTACCCTGGTCAGGCCCGTCTGACGACTGCGGGTGGCCTGGGTCCAGGCGGAATGGAGCAAGTCCCGTGGGCGGGTGATTGAATTCTGGGGAGGCGAGTCGGGGTGGGAGCGAATGCAGGAGGGGGTTATGACGACGGCCTCGGCCCTTCGAGCTGCCACACGCTAGCAGGAGCTTGCGCCTGGGTGACCTTCAGTCTGTGGCGTCGTGTATCGATGTCGATGGGGTGCAGGTGGTCGATTGCTAGGGCGGCTGAGACTTTGAATGCTTCAATGCAGTAGATCGGAACGCCAGTGGAAGCGACTGTAGTGTCTGGGCTCTCGATCGTGGGGAAACCGTGAGCACTTGAGTTGCAGGGTTGGCGTGTAATCTTGTGTGAAGGGATCTCGAGGGCATGTGTCGAGATGGAGAAAGAGGGTAGTATGTGTACCTGGCAGACCATCTAAAGGACGGCCTGGATTGACTTACTACTGGCTGTAGAACACAGCTCTAGCCATGGTTTGCCATCACGTAGAGCAGAAGTCGCGAATGTAGAGACGCTGTCTAGGAGTGTGCGAGAACATACAGCCATAAGCATAGTATAAATACCTGTGCAGCAAGCCGCAAGCGGGATAATCGTATATATTGCGCCACGTGCGGGCGGTATAAGAGGAATAAATCTACATATTCAATAGAGCACTGCTCAGTCAGCACCGCAAGCAGCGCATACTATCATGTATTCTGATGCGATTTAGAGCAAAGGTATGGCCACAATCCAACGTTCGAGCTATATACTAACTGACCAGTGCAGAGTCACCGCAGACTGAGTACGAACTCCCCATTGGTATCATTAGCGATATACCAGTAAAATAAGTCGGATACAAAGGATAAAGAAATCCTCATCTCATGTGTACGCGTCCTAGACATGTCGACAAGTAAGCACGAGCCTCGTAGGAAGCACTGCCGAGAGCACGGTGTTCAAATACGCACATTCCTGTAAGGAGGCCTAAAAATCAGAGCTCAGACTCGATAGCAACCTCGCTCATTTTTTGAAACATTTCGCAAGGTAAGAACACCATTACACGGAGGCAGAACCACTGTCATTGAATTAAAGCATATCGAAGCCGCTCATCACCCAAGAAGACGCACGTGCCCCGATACTCCTTGCTGCGACCACCATGAATACCAGCCCTATGCCGCGCAAACGGAAGAGAGACAACTCAGCACCGGTACCAGCGAAACGCACTCGTCGAGCCCGCAGCAAACGCGGTATCCTTGGAAATATGCCCGAAATGCCCCTCGATATATTATACATGGTGAGCCACACATTTCACGACAGATGCACACATCTGACACAAAGGTCCGTAGATATTCATGTATCTCGTCCCAATGGACATGTTGAACCTCGCGCGCACGGCCATAGTGTTCCGAAAGTTCTTGATGTCATCTGGGTCTGCTCCTCTGTGGCGGACGGCTCGCTTGAATATTCCAGACCTCCCCGACTGCCCCTCCCACCTGAGTGAGCCTCAGTATGCGAACCTCGCCTTTGATACCCACTGCCATGTAAGAAAGTGTGTGTTCTGCCCACACCTGACTAAGTCTATTTTGTGCAGTCTTGTGACAAAGCAAATGTGAAGACGGTTTTCTGGGCTTTAAGCGTAAGGTACTGCCCCGGCTGCAGGAAAGACCGGTGGGTGATTTTCTCCCCACGTGCTCAAAAGCCTACTTAGCATTCAAATTTTAGGCTCGTCAGGTGTTCGAAGCGTTTGCGATACTGCTCTGTCGGGGATACTGACCTCATTGCCCCAGTCTCGGAAGGTACAGCTCCCTCCACTTCCCCCTCTCCCCACTATCGATTCTGATCGCCTTTCTGATCCAAAGATGCTTCGGGCTCGCATCACTGGCATTCTCAAGACAACTCGCTGGTCGATGCTGAACAACACTTCAATTCGCTAGACGACCAGGGCAAGGAGGCGCAGAAATTGCGGGTCAGGAAGATCATGCAGGTGCGTATGCTGTTTCAATACCGGGCAGGATGATATTGAGAGTATTTCATTGCAGTGGGCCAGAGAATGCGAAGTGTGGAATCAGAACAAGGCGTCCAGTAGAGAATCTGAGCTGTATGAACTCCGCCAGAACCGCCTCCAAAGGTGACTATATGCACGTGTACAGGTCGATAACTACTTATCACATCTTTGTAGCACCGTTGCCAAACTCAGAGACCTTGGGTGGGCCGAAGAGCTCGATCGAATGCACCCCTACTATGGACTGATACGGAATCATCCTTTAATTTACCAACCCCGGGCATTAACTGATCGTAGTAAGTACAACAATGAAGAACGCACGCTCATTATGCTTACCAATTTGTCAGTCTGGAACAACATTCGAGCCGATGTAGTCGAGCTCATGGCTTCGATCCAGCAGCGAAGAGTGGATGCTGAGCGACACCGTGTCCTGAAGGAGCGATGCAGCAACTTCCAGAAGGTGTACAAGGAATGGCATGCGGCACAGCCAGACAAGCGTGTCCTCCCACGCTCTATAGACCTCATGCGGCGCCCCGAAGTGGCGGCATTAATCATGGCGAACAACGAAGTGCAGATCTCCCTGGAGAGCTTTCGGGCCTTCACTCACCTATTTACGCGGTGGGCGACAGAATGGAAGGTCGAGTGCGACGAGAAGCTCCGAGACCTCGTTCGACGCTCTCTCGTTCTTACGGGCGGGGTCCCGGCTGGTGTAGACCCACTCTCGCTCGCTCGCGTCGTTTTCACGTGCAAAAAGTGCAAAAACGAATCACCCAGCTCGAAAAACGTGAAGGTAGTCCCCCTCTACCCCACAATCCTGACCCACGACTGCCTCTATGAAGAGGTGTCGGAATGCAGGGCACGGGATGCATTGGAACAGGCTGCAGTCGCTGTGTCTTGGACGAAGAGCACGTTCGGCAACCATACGTTTTGGTCGTGTGAACCCCTTGAAGTAGACTCGTGGGTCGCGCGAGCAGATGCGATTGTGACCGCATTTGGCCGGGATCCGATGACTGTGACGAGGGACGAGATGGATGCAGCCGAGGACACCAGGATCTACTGTCGTGGATGTCCCTTGGACTCCGAGTACCACAGAGACGTGATGACTTGGCGACATGCAGTGAGTTCCCCGCATTCGGCTAGCCCACCTCTCTAACTCTTCGCATTGCAGCTCCGTCATTATGCTGTCCATGACTCCATGAACGGAGCAGCCCCGACCGGCCCGTTGTGGGCGCGAATCACCGACCCACATACACTGCGCGTAGTGCGACAGAAGGAAGTAGACTTCAACAAGCTACTCGCAGATGAACACGAGCAATTCTTTATAGGATCCTGGTACTACTGCACCCACTGCCAAAGGGGAGGGCTCACACCATTAGGACTCTTTGAGCACTCGGAATGGGCGTGAGTACACTATCGTGTCCTCTCGTTCGTCCGACACTGATCCCGAATCTAGACACGGTATCGACGAACCTAGGGAACAAGACTTTTACCGCACCCCAGATTCAGAGATGTGTCTCTTACGGCCGACGATGCTCATACACCCTTCCTTCCGGGAAGTCATGACGGACGGGCTGCGCCAGAAGATAGCGAATGGCAGGGCGACGTGGTTTGATTTCACCGCCTCAATACCTTGATCCTGGCCTGTCCAATCATGCTATTAGGAACTCTTAACGCTCGACGGTATGTCATCGAACATTTGGACTCGGACATACTTACTGTACTTGCATGACCAACTGTTCACGGCGAACAGGTGTCACGAGTCACGGAGGGGTGTTGAGCGGGCGTCTCCTTGGGTGTTTAGTCACGAGTGAACTGTGAACTGCACATGTTTCAACCCGTAACGCGTCACACCCAGTGAACAGTTGGTCATGCGAGTACAGTACTTGTATGCGTACGAGCCATGTTCCCATCCTGTAGCTGTACATGATGTCACCAGAGACTGTATGATACCCATTAGTGTGCTTAAAATAATCCAACATCTATACATGCACACTCCCCAAGTATTATGCCTTCTGTTGTACTAGCCCGTCGAACGCAAATTGGCGGACATGACGTCGAGACCTGCCCTAAAGTCCGCCCCGCGTGGCGTGGAAACATAGTCACGTGCGCATGTCATTTATGCGTAAGCGCCAGCCCTCGCGTTCCCCGATCTTGGCCACTCCCATTATGCCCAACAAACGCAAGCCAAACAACACGGATGCTACCCTGGCCGCAAAACGTGCACGGAGGTGCCGCGGCTCACGTGGTCGCCTCGAAGGGATGCCAGAGATGCCTCTCGACATTCTTTTCATTGCAAGTCATCCGGTTTTTCTGAGCAGGGTGTCCTATCTGACAAAAGACACACGCAGATATTCGGCCAACTCATGCCTATGGACCTGCTGAATATCGCACGAACAGCGAAGGTCTTCCGCCGCTTCCTGATGGCGCGTTCGGCTGCTCCGCTGTGGAGGGCGGCTCGTCGCAACGCAGATGGCCTCCCAGACTGTCCGCCGCTCCTCAGCGAGCCTGCATACGCCAATCTAGTTTTCGACACCCATTGCCACGTACGTCTTTCGTTGCCGCGTACGTCTCCTTATCTCAACCGGTGATCCAGCACTGCCAGAAAGCCAATGTGAAGACAGTGTTCTGGGAGCTGAACGCGCGATTTTGCCCTGCATGCCGAAAGTTCATGTATGTATACAATAATTCATACCATCGCACTTGAACGAAGCTCATGTACCTTCATAGGCTGGATAAATGCAGGTTACCCGTGGATATTTGCTGCTGCAGACGCGACGAAACTCTCAGTGTCATTGCTCCTTACTGCTCCGGTGCGCATCAACAGCAACTCAACTCTCTGGGCGTAACCTAATTTTATTGCTATACAGATTCCTCCCTCTCTTTTCACTGGCATCGTGTGGACGACCCACCCGCCAAATATCACCGTAAGTACAACGCGTTAGACGACCAAGGCAAACAAACGCATCGAGAGCAGATGCATGCTTTCATTAAAGTATGTTTTCTGTACATTATAAGTATTCGTCGGTTTAATACTCCAGCCGATCGAGCAGTGGGCTAGTGACTGTGGGAATTGGCAAGAGGAGCAAGCACACAAGAGGGTCATGGAGCTGCGAGATATTCGTCGCAATCGTCTAGATGCGTGAGTATATGCCTATGACTTTAGAGGTATTGTGCTCACAGCTGGTCTGAAGTATCGTGGAGAAACTGAGGGACCTCGGCTGGGGTGACGAGCTGAATCAAGCTTTCCCCACCTTCTTCGCTTTGAGATGGCATTCGTCTGTGAACCAATCGCGGCCGCTCACTGACCGTAGTGAGTGCATCACAACTATGTAACATTCATAGCATTATCCTAAAAGCACACGTTAGTCTGGAACAACATCCGAGACGACTTGGTCAAACTCATGGAGAGTCAACGAAACAGTCGGCTGGAGCAACTACGTTTAAGGTGCCTCACCCAGCGCTGTAGCACGTTCCAACGCGTATATCGAGCTTGGCATGCGAAACAGCCCAAGAAGCATGTCCTCCCTCGTGCGATTGATCTCATGCGTCGCCCTGAGGTCCGAGCAGTGATAGAGCAAGATAATGAACAGTTCGTTGCCGACGGCGACTTCGAGGTATTTGCGGACAACTTCGCGGACTGGTCAGTAGAGTGGAAAGCCGAATGCGATGAGAAGCTCCGGGGGCTCATTCGGGCGTCGGAGGCCTTCAAGGACAATATTCCAGAGGACGTCGATCCGTTGTCGTTGGCGAGCGTCGTCTTCACATGTAGGGGCTGCAGTTCCTACACCTCCAGCCCAAAACGCATCAAGATGCCCCCGCTCTATCCCACGACATTAACACATGACTGCTTATATCCGCAGAAACATGAGTACTCGATCAAGGACCCTTTTGAGCGGGCGGCGGTCGCTGCATCAGAGACGATTTCTGCACACAGGAACTTGAACATGCGAAAGCATACCTTTTGGTCTTGCGACTCTCTTTTGCTCGAAAAGCGCTGGTCAGAACGGATGGAAAAAATTATTACAGCGTTCAAAAAAGATCCGAAGAGCGCAACCATGAAAGAGATGGACACGGTGGACGACATCAGAGTCTGCTGCTTCCAGTGTCCTATGAACACCCCTCTCGTTCAAGATGTGATGAACTGGAGACATGCGGTAAGTAGACTGCATCTATATACATTGTTCAAGGGTTGAAAATAAAATGTCCCCAGATTAAACACTATGTACTTCACGACATCCTTAAGGGAACCGTCATGCCAGACCTCTCTGCCGACGACTCAGAGGCGTGCCCGCTACTGCTCAGGAACGATCCCGTGCTCACTCTATTTGTGGAAAAGGATGTACTTCAACAAGTACTGCAAAAGGAAGCCGATGACAGATCGTTGCTCGCAGACGAGAACGAAATGCTCATATCCAATGCCTGGTACAATTGCAGCCATTGTCCGCGGGGTGGGCTATCTAACGCTGATCTCATCCAGCATGTAGCACAGTGGTAAGTACCCCCAGACAGCCCTTTGCATAGTGTGCACAGAAATAACATCATTTTGCAGCCATTCAATTGAACTTCCCGGCGAGGAAGACTTCTACCGCTCCCCGGACGCAGAGATGTCCATTATGGGTCCCGGTATACTCGTTCACCGTGCACTCAAAGAATTCACGTTATCGGAGATAATCGAGGGGGATGTTGATGACAGGAGAATAATTTGGGTTGATATCGAGGTACTTAAATCCATTCGCGCACCGAACGGCGATGTTGTCTCAGCAAACACGATCCATGACACCCTTGGCGACGAAGTCAACGTTGAGGTTGATGGTTCTCGGGAGTCATCTCACCTCCTGTAATGTAGTGCAAAAAGAGCTACTCGTGTATTTGTGTAGCAAATAGTGCTTCATACGTTACCACGTCCTGAGACGCGCCGCACGAGGCCTACTACAATTTTGAGCGCGTAAGCGCCAATCGCGTTCTCGAAGTTGGACAACGACGACCATGGTTGGAGGCTGGAAACGAACAGAAACACAGCATGTGGCACCAACCTCACGCAAGACAACAGCACAAATGAAGGAAAAGGTTGAATTTGAGGTCAAGGAGCCGGTACAGGAGCCAGTCGAGGCGCCGACGCTCCTAACGGTCATGCCTCTAGATTCCTGCTCGAGGTAAGCAGTGTGGCGTAGCTTCCTGGATCCGTCACTCAACTAGGGGCGATGTGGCTAGATTATGAGACATCTCGACTCGATAGATCTGCTCAGCCTCTCGCGTACGAGCAAGGATTTCCTGCCCCTTTCTCGATGGCGCGCTCTGCCCAGCGGTTGTGGAAGGCCTCACAGGAAAACCTTCCAGGGCTACCCGTTTGTCCCGCTCACCTGACAGAGCGGGAATATGCAAACTTCATGTTTACAGAGCATTTCAATGTGAGATGTCCTCTATACAATTCAGAACCAGGATTGACGATTCTGTACTGCAGGAGTGTCTTGCGCCGGACGCTGCCAAGTAGAGGTGCGGACCAACAAAGCTTGGGACAAGTTATATCGCGCTGGATCGTGTCACTCGTGCTGTGATTGCGCTGAAGCAGACTGTGATTACGAACACATGCAGGAACATATTTTCGACTTCTGCGTGTCTATAACTTCGTGATATTCGCCCTGACTCATTGCACATGCAGCCACCGCATTTCTCATGCGACCGATGGTTGCGACTTCTACGTAACACCTGACGCGGAGATGTCTATGTCACGGGCGGTGCTCCTTATCAAATCGTCGAAGGGAGCTGCCTATTCTAGTCCCTTCAGGTATGCCATACTTGCATCTGTGTCACGTCAGTATCACGTCCGTTTGCATCTACGACGCACCACTGTTACGAGCCATACCCCTATGCCAGTGTCTATGAAAACCTTGATGAAAACATCAATCGAACGATGGCGACCCTACACCGCACTAACTCGTAGAGACATGTGGAAACTTCAATTCTCTTTGCGCACAGTTCAGATAGGAGCTCACCTGATTCAATAGTGGGGTTGAGCTTGAATGTACGCTATCCGAATATATGAGTCAACATGGACACAAGCTGGCAAGTTTAGCTGGTGCTGATCCGGTCCGATCGTTCTCCTCTGTATGTAGATCACAAGCATAGGCGATTCTCTGACCGCTCACATGGTAGCTACCCCAGTCTTAGTTTCTCATGTCATATGTACTAAGCAGATGTAACAGCCGTCTATCATCGTCCATCGTTTCCTGTTAAATCTTCGCCAACTCAACGACAAAGACGACTCTCCGCCTAACTCTGATGCCCAGCATTTCTCAAGATTCTCCGTACCGAACTTCAGGATCAGAACAAGTGGTATGTGGGGAAATATGGGGGAGCCCCTTGTTCACGGTCCTGAAGATCAGATCGACGACGAAGATACCCCCAGGACGGCCACACCGGAAGCCGACCGTGCTCCCAGTGATACTAGGTCCACGGCTCCCAATGACTCGGAACAACTTTCACCTCGGGAAGAGACATCCGGGTCACGCGCTGCAACGTCAATTTCTCGCGGAGGCATGCAAAGCTTGGACTACCTTACTTACAGATTCACACCATTGACTCAGTGATCCGAAATACGGAATCTGAAGCTTGAGCAGGCTTATTAAGTCCTCGCAGGCTTATTAAGTCCTCGATTCGCGGTTGTAGTGGTTGGCAGGCGGCCAACGTTTATGAGAACAGACCTTCTATGATATGAGCATGTACGGTATGAATTTGCATGTAATTTATTGATGGATAGTTTATAGCAGAGGAACGCTCTTTCGTTCGCATATAACTCGCATCCTTGCAGCGGAACGTCGTATCTAAATAAATCCCCATGTGGCGCCATGCGGTCACGGTCCACGTCGTTCAAGAGAATCAGTCTACATGATGGATGGTACGCGGTTGTGCGATTGGAAATGGCCACGGCTTACGGCTGCGTCCTTTCTTGGTGTCCTTCTACCAAGACAGTATCGTTTGAGTACCAGGGGCTAACTTCACATACCCATAGAGACGGTGAGATATGGTAAGTACACGGGGCCGATCCCCTACCTCGTAATCCGGATAACAAAGAACGAGATCAAAAAGCCCGCTACAACGACAACCATACTTAAGACCGTGATCCACGTCGTCCCCCAGCTCTTCGTGTGATGGTCCCGCAAGCGCACCCGCTCTGTCTGCATCACGTCGTGGTTCCGCTCGATCTTCTCCTGCGCGGCCTGCACGACGGCCTTGTCCGCGTCGAGCGAGGACGCAAAGTGTTGCGCGTTGCGCCGCAGCTGCGTCGCCATCGCCGCGAGCTGTGCGGACATCTCCTCCTGAAGTGCGCGCGAGTTCTGCAGGAACGCAGGCTGAGGTGCAGAGGTGCTTGTGTCTGTGGACTTGGAGGGTACGGCTGCGGGTGATGGAAGTGGAAGGGGAGAGGGCTCAGGGAGCGCTTGAGAGAAGTCCGGTGGAAGGGAAGACATTGGAAGGGTCTCTGAAGGCGAGAGGAGGAGGTCCTGCGCGGCAAGATCTGCGGAGTCTAGAGGTGGTGGAACTTTAGCTTCAGGGGCGTGCCGGGCGGAAGCAGCAGGTAACGGCAGGTTGGCTAGGATTGAGGGACGCGTGAGTTTCGGTTTTACGCGCTAAAGGTATGGGAGTGCGTATGAGTGACTGCAGGTGGAGTGAAGGTAGAATGCGGCATACGACGTTAACGTCTTGAACAACGTGGTCGAGACGGTCAAGAATGGAGCGCAGCTCATCAAAACGGCCGGTGGAAGATCTGCTAATGTGAGCCGGGTGCAGGATGTGGTCCAACATGCACGTACGAGCTCTCGTCCAGGTCGTAGTTCAACTCGACGTTCTGGAGCAGTTTACGCGCATACTTCAACTTCTACTTTACCGGCTATAGTAAGCCCTCTGCGATAACCAAAGTCATACCACAAACCTGCAATACGCCTTGTGTGTTGATCCACGCCGCCCTACTCGGTATCCGGGTGTCCTCCTTCCACTCCTCACTCTCGACGCTCTTCTCGAGCCTCTTCACGAGTCTCAGGAGGTTTATTCTGTCGTGCACAGCCTGTTCTTCTGGAGCATAGCTCATGCTGTCGACGCACTCGAAGCGGGATAATGGTCTTTGTTGACGTAGCGGGTCGGCTGCGGTGGTCGTGGCGGTCGTGGCGAAACCGACCAGCTGGATCGGGCCAAGCAGATCGGGCAGCGCCACGCGATAGTGACTGAAATCGGATGCGGATCCGCAAACGCCGTTCCAGGCTTTCTTTCTGCAGAGTTGCCCGCTTTGCAACTCTCACCCATCCCTGCTAGTCTTTCGTCGAGTCTCCAATCTGCTGAAATCTAAACCCCAGTGTATTGTTTTTATTGCTGACGATCGCTTTGATAGATATTTCTTGTATCGCTAGAAAAGTCGATTCTTGTATCGCTAGACATGGGCCGAGGCAAACACCGGAATCACAAGAACAACAACCAAGGCTCCCGCGGCGGCTATCGCGGCGCGCGGGGGGGAGGTCAGGGTCGTGGGCGAGAAGGAGAAGACCCTCTCGACGATGACTTCTCCATATACGACGGGGCAAACAGTGAGTGCTCTCGCGTGGTCCAGCTTACACGCTTTGCTGAGATACGACTAGATGCACCGAGAGGCAGCGGGATGAACACCCCCAACTATCGCGGAGGAGGACGTGGCGCAAACGGCAGTGGCCTTGGCGAGCCCCGTAGAGGACCATCCACACCGCGAGGGACGCATACGCCGCGGCGCCGCGGCCGACCACAGTACAACACGAACTACGATGACGTTGATCCTGGTATGGGACGGGGTCGCGGGAGCCCGGCAGACCGCGGCCGTGGACGGGGACGCGGCGGTGCGAAAGGTTTGCCGGCGAAGCTGCGCGCAGGTGCGCCTCTGGGGAGGTTGTTGGACGCCGACAGACCACTCTTGAGGCCGATCGTATTTGTGCGGTCAGTATATACCGCAACGCTTTTTGAGGACGAGGAGGATGTGTTTAAACCGCTCGCTGAGGATGTTGGTACGTGAATTTGCTTAGTTACCAGCCACACGTCCCAACCTCTTCTATAGCAAACGACGAGGAGAGTCATGCCCCAACGGCATCGCAAGTCAACCGCGTATTTGGCACCGCAGACGATGATGAAGAAGGGCAGCTCGAAGAAATTGACTTCACAGAAATCGGCAGGCTCCAGGCCGAGGTCGATGCCGCTGCAGCAAACAACACTTTTACGACCAAGGAGGCAGTCACAGTTGTCGAAGAAAAATTCATGGGTTTCTACGTCGACACACAACCTGCGCCGGTGACTACATCCGCTCTGCGCGATGCACGCGAGGTGCTGGGCGAGGAGGACGATGATTACGAAGTTATCGTCTACGTCGCACCGCACCCCCGCGCAGGTCCCGCGACACCACCGGCAGAAGAGCACGTTCCGGGGACATTACCTACTGCATCCATCCTGACTGGTCTTGCGTTGTCTGCACCAACGCAGATGTTCGCCGATGCGAACGGTCCACGCGACGTCGAAGATGCCCCAGCTAATCGAACTACCGCGCACGAGCCTGATTCTGAAGACATAGGAGGGCAAACCGAAGACGCAATGAGAGAGGACCATGCAGAGGCTGCTACAAAACCTTTCACAGCAGCAGCCGTCGAAGACCAAATGATGCTCGCGCCCTCTGAAGTAGCAGCCGAGTCTATCCCAGAAAGCGCCCTCGACACGCCTCCTGCTTCCATCCCCACCAGCGAGGCTATCGCGCCCTTGCCCGAGCGTCCTGCCGACGCCACGCCCTCCGACCTTCCTGCCGACGCCGCGCCCTCGGCCCTGCCCACCGTCTCTGACGTGTCCTTCGCCTTCTCTCATAAGAAACTCGCGCGCCGATTACACCCCGTGCACACGCCGCGCGCGCTGATCAAGAACCGCTTCAAGGCGCGACGTAAGCTGCTGCCACGCCCGTTCGTCTCATTTGGCGCGAGCCTCGCGGAGGCTCAGCTGCGCGGCGAGGACCCGCGGCGGGATGAGCGGCGCATGGGCGACTCGGACCTCGAGTGGGGCGATGAAGAAAAAGACAGGATGGCGGATGCGGTGGAGGAGCTCTCGACTGGCGTGGGCGATATGCAGGTGGATGATGAGCTCGACGTCAAGGCGATGAAGCGTTTTGTGCAGAGTATGAGTGCGGAGGGGTCGAGGACGGTGACGATGGACGATATTGCGGACGAGGAGATGCTGAGGGCGGAGGATGCGGAAGGTCTAGGTGGGGCCGAGGGCTCGAGCGCAGGCGAGAGCGACAGTGACGAGGATGGAGAGGACAGTGAGGTTGAGGCGGTCATGAGGAAGGAGGAGGGCACACTGATCGCGGAGGGCGCTGAGGCCGCGGATTTGGAGGGCAGTGACGAGGAGGGCGAGACCTCGAGCGACGGCGAGTTCGACAGTCCAAACAGAGGGTTTCAAGCACGGCTACACCGTATTCGCGAGAATGCGAACGGCAAAGGCAAAGCGAAGGCAGTAAATCCTCCGGATAGCGACGAGGACGACGAAGACTATGAGATAGAGCTTGATGGGACATGGGCAGACAAAGACGAGTCATTCATGGGGCACATCCAGGTTCGTCTATTGTGCATCGTCAAACCTCCTATCGTCGTGACTTCGTGTAGAAGCTTGTGGACGAGGGGCAGGAAATCCTGAGCCGTAAACAACGCAAGGCGCGCAACAAGCGTTTCCGCGCCATTCAAGACGGTGAGATTGATATCGACGAGTATGAAGAGATGATGGGTCGTCCCGCCGGTAGGCCCATCCCCCTCTACCCTGCAATAATATATCTAACCTCTCGACCCTTGTACAGTACCTAAGAAAGATAAAGCAGCACATCTACCACCTGAGCTTGCCGCTCAGTGGGAGGCCGATCGCGCAAAGAAGGCTGAGAACAAACGCCTACGCGCGGAGCAACGCCTGCAGGCAGCATCCGACCCACTCGCAGTTAACAAGGGCGGGAAGAAGGGCATGAAGGCGACGGTCGCCGCCATGCGCTACGCCGGGTCTGACGCCGACGAGCTGCTGCCGCATCGGGTGACAGACCTGGTCTCACTCGAGGCGCAGATCCGGCGGTTCGTCGCGGACGCGGACGAAACGAGCATGTCGCTACCGCCGGCGGACAAGAGGACGCGAAGGCGCGTGCACGAGCTCGCGGATGCGTTCAGCTTGAAGAGCCAGAGCAAGGGGAAGGGAACCACGCGGTACACGACGCTGACGAAGACGAGCAGGAGCGGACTAGATGTCAATGAGAAAAAGGTGAAGCGCGTTCTGCGGGAGTCGGGTGCGTGGGACTGGCAAGGTCCTGCGGGCAAGGAGGGCAAGAAGATGTCACTGGCGAAGCACCAGGAAGGCGAAGAGGTGGGCAAGGTGCGTTTCTTACTTTCTGCTGACCATGCATCATGGACTAACGGGGATGGGCAGGCGGCACCGAAGCTGACCGAGGCAAATCGTGGATTCAGGATGCTCGCGTCGATGGGCTGGGCAGAGGGCGAACGCATCGGACTCTCCGGCGGCCTCGACGTCCCACTCGTCGCTAAAATGAAGAAGACAAAGCTCGGGCTGGGAGCGAGCGTCGTCTGAGCTGGTTCCCGACCCTGCTGATTCTTGTCTCGCTGCGCCGCCGTATCCTGTACAAGTGCTTTTAAGTAGGTGTATGTCTGACCCGTTCTTGTTCCTGGTCTATCGCCTTTTGGGTATTTATGGGCAAGGGCGCCGGGTCGTGTCGTGACGTTTCACGTTCTCCACTTTCTCCGTACCAAGTACTTTACCCCATATCTTGGCAACTGAGACATCGGCGGACAATGTCCGGCGTTCGTGCTCACTAAGCTGGGGATTTACTTATTTGCGATCTGCGCCAAATCTCTCTGGAGTCTTAGTGCATTGACGTAGTCGGCAATCGGGAGATTAGAATCGGGACGGTCCTGGTAGTGATGCGCTTGATGCGCCATCAACGGAGGATGGGGCGTCTGGGAGGCTATCAACCTTGACTCAGAACCTACACTACAACTTGCGTCGGCCTGCTTGCCATCCTCTCCGCTCGAAGGCAGAAAGGCTGCGAGACATCTTAAGCGTACTCTTTCAGATTTCAGCGATGTTTGAGCCTATCCGTGGTGGAACGCGTGGAGGCCAGGCCGAATTCAAGTGGTCGGACGTCTCGCAGGACAAAGACCGCGAAGTGAGTCCTCTATCACCCATGTCTCGTCTTTGCCCGCTTCACCATCACTTTGCACATGCCGCTGCATACACTAACACGAGAGCGCGTAGAACTACCTCGGACACAGCATCAACGCGCCTACCGGCCGCTGGCAGAAGAGCAAAGACATCCACTGGTACCAGCGCGAGGTCGCGGAAGGCGAGGAAGCACGGCTGGAGGAGATTCGGCGGGTCAAGGAGCAGGAGGCCGAGGCCCTCGCCGCGATGCTGTACGTTCCCGCCCCCCCTGTGCCCGGCGCAAAGCGTGACTGACAGGACGGCGGCGCCCCCAGCGGCTTTGCGAGCGGGAAGCCGGGCGCAGCGAGTGCCGCGGCGGGTCCCGCGAGCGGCGCGAATGCTGTCGCTGTGCCGCCAAAGGCCGGCGAGGAGCTCGATCCCGAGAAGGAGGAGCGGCGCAAGCGCAAGGCGGAGCGGAAGGAGGAGAAGCGGGCGAAGAAGGAGGCGAAGAGGGAGGCGAAGGAGCGCGGGCGGGGTGGGCGGGGCGATAGCGAGGAGAGGGAGAGGAGGCATGGGAGGTCGCGGTCGCGGTCGCCGCGGAGGAGAGACGAGAGAGACAAGCGAGGGGAGAGGTCGCCGCCGAGCCATAGGAAGCGTGTGGACGACTACGATGCGGAGGCGAGAGAGCGAGAGCGAGAGAGGGATCGGCGACGGTGGGAGACGAACGCACGCCGTGACCAGCCTAGCGGGGCGCGGCGGGGGCGCGACTGAGTGTCTCAGTGCGGTCATCTCGTATGTGCTCTTTCCTCGACATTATGCAGCCGTGTGTTGCTTTGAACGCCGATTTCCTGCTTGTATCTCAGCAATTTCCACGCTTCTTGGATGTCCGCATGTTCTCTGAGCCCGCGGAGACGACAAACGTCGCAACGAGGATCTGTTTACGAGACACGAACCTCGACGGGGGCTAGATTGCGGCGTCGCCCTGCAGGGCCGAGTCGTGCATCGTCCTCCGCCGCCCCTGCGCCCGAGGGATCGTTGGAAATGCGAGAAAAACGGGGATCGCAGAATGTCCCCAGCCGCCAGAGGCACATCACAGTTGCAGGCTGAGGCTGATTTGCGAATTCCGTGGACTTCGACTTCTCTGGAGGCTGTACCGCCCGTGGCGGGGGCGCAAACACAAATATGGGTTCCCCACGCCGATGGGGACCCACAAGGTGACACTCGCATCACATCGTGTCACACGAGCTCTACTCTCTTCGCTTTCGCCCAGAAACGACGCGCGACACTAGCTAGAGCCTAGTGAGCTCCACTGTGCGAGAGCGCGCGCCCGCACCCTTGCCTACCTAGCGTCTTTTCGTATGCGGTTTCCAAGTTGACGCAGGTGGTGTTGGCTACACCCGCACGACCAGGGCCTCGACGTCTTTTACCAGGTCAGCCATTTTCATATACACGAAACCTCCGTCCTCTCATGCGCGCGGCGAAATGCAGCCTTGCGTCCCGACCTCCGCGCGGCCCAGTCCCGAGGGCGCAAGAACGGTCCGCGGATGGCAGCGGCGCAGGAGGACGTGCGCTCGAGACGGCGATTAATGCAGATCGTGTCTGCGGGCCGTGTGATACAGCTCGACAACGCCAGGCTGTTGCAAGTTTCAAACGTCGCCAGGAGGGAGCGGAGGGTGGCACGCCAGCTTTCGTTTGAACGCCGGCGGCGGGCTCGCGATGCCATTTGCGCGGGGGGGAGGTCCCTCCCGCCAGCGGCGGGAATGAAGAGGGCGGAACGACACTAGTGCGCACCCACCCCGTACTCCGACGCCCTCATCTGTCGCAGCTGAACTCAGCTGTTGCGCAGGGGGGCGCTGCTGCTCTCCGCTGCAACGAGGCGGCATTTCCTCGCCCATGTGTGTCATTTTTTGGCGGGCGTGCGCTGGCGACGGCGACGGCGACGGAAAGCAGCAAGACGCCCGGGGCGGGCAGCGGAACGCGCGCGCGCGCGCGCGCGATGGCCGGCTGGTGCGCGAAGCAGCTGGCATCGGCGTCGCGAGGGTGCTGGCGTCTTGGCACCCTGCCCGCCCACCCGCCTTGTCTGAACCGTGCACCCGCTGTGTGCGGGCGGGCGGCTGGAGGCCCGTGCGCCGTGGGTTGCGTCTGGCTGTGGCTGTGCGCGGCACCCGATCACAGCGTCGGGCGGGTTCCCGAGAAGCCAGAGGCGATCTCAGGGCATCTCGATATCCGCCTGCTGTCCGCAAACGGCAGCCAGCAGGGCCAGACACGCGGCAGGCGCCGTGCGTCGGGAGGTGACGCAGCCCGAAGCAACGCTATATCGCCAAACACGGCTAGCGCGTCCTCGTCGTGTCTGCCGCTCACCTTGTCTCAGTAGAAATACCCTCCAGGATGCGGTCCCCACTCCGGCACCGACCGCCGACTCCTCAGCCCTCGCGAGCCACCCACCGACACACGCAGTATATATCAGACGAGCCGAACGTCTTCCGCTCACTGCACTTGTATCTTGTATCTCTTTGGCCGCACACCTCCTCCCGCAATGGCCTCGTTCGTCGGCATGCCCATCTTTCTCGAGGACGCGACCGGCGACCTCACCAACTGCGACTTTGTCGACTACTACAACCGCATGGCGTTCAACGTCCGCTGCTCGATGCGCAACAGCGAGTGCGTCGCGTACGTCGTGTCCGACACGCTCGCCTCCGCCGGCCGGGGCGGGCTCGCGGTGCCCGTCGCGTACCTCGTCTTCGGCGCGAACCACGCGCTGCGCACCGTGCAGTACGGCCAGAAGCCGGCCGTGCAGATGGAGCAGTACCTCGTCAAAGCCGCGCGCAGGTAGGTCGCGCGTCGCCCCCTCTCGCGTTGCGCCGCTGACGCGTCGTTCGTTCCCAGTTCGCTGTCGCGCCGGTTTCCGGGCACGGACGGGCAGGAGTACACCTGGACGTTCCAGTCCGACGGGGACTGCGAGTGGAACGTGCGCCGCCGTGTTCTTGTGTGTGCCCGCGACTGACCCCCCGCCGCGACGCGCGCGCGCGCACAGTGCACGAACGGCAGCGGGTACCAGGTCGCCGCGTACGACGCGGAGAGCAAGCTCTCGCGCAACGCGGGCAACGAGAGCCGCGGCAAGCAGCTGTTCATCGACGAGCAGCACCAGCACCTCGCGGGCGGTGCGCGCCTCTCTGCTCTCCAGACCACGGCCCGCCCCCGTCGCTCACGCTCCTTGTTTCTGTGCAGAGCTGGTCACGTCGCTGATCATCATGCGCCACATCCGCAAACACGCCTTGTAAACCGCCGCCCCGGCCCTGCACACCGCACTCACTCGGACTTGCACGGACGTTCGCGCCGCCCTATGCTACGTGCCACACCTAATCCCGCTGTCTTCTTGTCTTCTTGTGCTATCGCATTGTATTCCGTACGTCATCCTTCGTCGTAAATAGTTGTACCCGCGCATGCCCGTTGTGTTCTGTATCCGCTACGCATCCCAACCGCAAGACTCTACGCACTTTTAGCATACAATTAATCTGGCTCGCTAATCAGACTTGCTGCTCTGCTCTGCTTCTTTCTGGCCTTGTGTGCCTTTGCCCGAACCGGCGGTGATGCGCGCAAGGTTGGGCGTGCGAGATGCTGGTGTCTGCCCGAGGCGCAGCAGAAGGACGACGGACAGGCCGCCGACGTCGCCGACGGTCTGCAGAGATGACACACACGGCGGGGGAGGTGTGGTTTGCTAGCAGCTTTTCGGTGGACTCCATGTAAAGTTCGCGGAGGCGCGAGAAGCTGTGGCTTCGTGCCCAACGTGATCAGTGCAATATTCGCTCTCCGGCGTGCCGGGGTGTTGCACGCAGCCCTTGTCGTGGCTCACGCTCTGGCGAGCCGGCTGTTATATGTGAGGCCTGAGGCGACAACGTTTGGCCCGGACGGCACGCAGGGGCCACCGAAGTGGGGGTGCATCGCGGGACCGAGCGACGGTGCCTGGCTCGATCGGGCTGGGCGCCCACCTGCGACTGATCCGCACCACGCGCGCGGACCCGAGGGCGAGTCATCCGCCGCGGCTCATAAGTGATCATCCAGCGCGGCCGCCGCCGTCTCCTCTTGCTCCCCCACCATGACCACCACGACCTCCGCCCCGCCGCTCCTCGGCGACGCCAGCGGCTGCTTCAGGATCCAGATCGTCGGCAACAGCGGTGCGCACACCGCGCGCCCCGCCCGCGGCCCCCGAGCTGACCACCCGCAGGCTCCGGCAAGGTGCGTCCCCGCGGCCGCCGCCGCCGCCGCACGTCTCGCCGTTCGTGA